>CM067299.1:60447837-60604429 GCA_034231615.1 Meghimatium bilineatum | reverse complement strand
AATAGGAGACCCCAAGTGCAGTATGGATGCAGATTGGCTGAGTTCTTGTTTGGTTGGTTGCTGATGCAGCAGTTTATGGGTTTTTTCCTTTTACCCAATGCCATTGTGTGATATATACATGTGTTTGTGGGGTGCTGTTTTGTTCTATATAGTGTGTTCCATTTGCCTGGTATGGAGAAAAAAATTTCAGAAATCACCCAGCACTGGGCATTACAAAAGGTGGTGGTTGACAGTTTATAAGAATGAGCGCACTGCCCTCACCCTGGAATGTATTTTGGTTGTATTCTGTTCAAGTGATCATTAAGCTGTACATGTGTGCGAAGTCAAAAGATGGTACTCTGGTCTTTCCAGCCCATACGGTTGATGTTTACATTTGGATTTGTGTTGGTAATATATTTATAGATTTCTCTCCCAGTGTTTTCCATGGCCCATCTGTTCAGCCAAGTCTCTTCTGTTCACAGATTTCAATATCATTTTAACTGTGGGCATGGCTGAGGTCTTTTCATTTACTTTATAAAGACATTGATGATTTTGATAAAGGAAGCTGATCACCAATGAAAGCTCTTTTAGTACAGACATTGTTTCAGAGTTTTCAGTTTTTATTCGGCCTGCATGTTTGTCTATAACAGCTATTTTAATAATTTTGTAGGAAACTTTAAAATAAATATTTCTTTTGGCAGTCAACTTAGCTGTGACAACACCAGTCATGATAAACTCCATTAACCCATCACTGACCACTGCTATTACAACTGTTGCTTCACCTGCACCAATTCCAATAGGTGAGCTGATTGTGGTATTAAAGTTGATTTGTTTTGACAATTTATGTTGGTTTATTTATGTAATAAACTCTATTTTCTAGATTCAACATTTATTATAACTCTAACTTTACAAAAATAACTAATTTAAATATATATATATATATATATATATATATATATATATATATATATATATATATATATATATATATATATATATATATATATATATGTTTATATTGCGTATAGTTCCGAGAATAAGCTGAGAATGTAAGTAATTTTGGTCTCTCTGGATGTTGGAGATTCAGTTTATTTACGAGCACATGAACATTAAAAAAAATTATTGCTGGTAGAATCATAAAAAACAGTAGCACAGAATAGTCAAATAGACCTATCAGTAGCAGGAAAATACTTACCAGTATGAAGTCTTTCAAATCCTTCCAAGTTGGAAACAATGAATTCTGAAACAGTTCATAATTTCATCCTCTGTCCCAGAAATAAAAAAGAAAAGGGAGAGAGGGAAAGCAAACCTGCCACATCTGACATGCAACCAAGAACATCTTTTCTGTCAAGTCACCTTTACAAAAACCATTTTCACACCTTTTGTCCACTTTTGTTTGAAGGCAAAACTAAAAGCCAAGATAAAAGTTTACCTATTATGGTCATGGACTAGACTTGCAGTTACTGTAATGTTTGATGCTATTGCTAGCATTGTAGTCAACATTTGTCATGGAAAAGCAATTAATGGATGCAAGAATCCGATATTGGGGAACACTATAGTGGCTGGTGATGCCTCTGGGCAAAGGTCACACTGTAATCTCATTATTGTCAGGTATAAACCAAAAAAACTCCAGTATATAAATAAAAATAAACCAAATTCTAGAGAGCTGTAAGTGGTATGTCAGGGTCATTTCATCTTCAGGAAATGGATACCAGAACATCTGGGAAAGTGAAGATGTGATTCAAGAAAGCATTATCTTCCTACTAAAGATAAATGAGAGGGATATGGGTTCAACAAGTCAGGAGAATGAGCCTGAGATACTGCAGAGTCCTCAACTTGGGCCCAGGAAGGAAACGAGGAAAACAAAAAGGGGCAACTAAAAAAAAACATGGAGACAACATGTTAGAAGATGAGTAAAGTGTCATATCTCTGTCACATCAAACACTTGATCCAGACAGAGCAGTATGGACAGTGGTGGAGAGGTTGAGCATGCTTGACTGGTTAGTTTTCAGGTTGGTATAGAGTGCGGGAACCGGTTTTCATATAGCTTACCTACTATAAATATGGTTACAGACATCTACCATTCAGTGAAAGTGGTAAAATACTGAACGTGTTAGTTACCACGCAAAAATTGGATGTGTCAGGTCATTGGTTCAAATAAAACAGCATCACCACACATTTTCTTTACCCAGGACTACATCCTGCTGAAATTCTAGCAGGACCATTGTCCTGATACAAGAGAAATCCAGTAGGAGTTTAAGAACGGACCAAAAAAGCAAGGTCTTTAGACATTCTATTATCACTGTGCAGATTTATCACTGTGCAGATTGTTTTTAAAAATGTATTTATTTTTACTGTAATGAATCTCTAACTTCATGGTGGTACAATCTGACCGAAATGTTTTCTTTCCCGTTTCTACCTTGGACCATACTCTTTAATCTTTCTTTATAATGTCAGAATCAAAGTTTATTTATTTAATATGTGCAAAATGTTATATGTGTTTGATTCAGATTTCCTTTCCTTGTTTTTTGAGGAGGGTCCTTATTTGTATATTTCTCTTGCCATGAAATTCATGCTGTATTGTGGAGACAAAAATAAATTTGTTGAAGTATCATATGAGAATTAAACCAAGTCACCTACCAATTTTTGGCTGCATTAAATCTGAGAGCATAATTAATGATGATAGCAATGGACAGATAGATAGACAG
This sequence comes from Meghimatium bilineatum, assembly GCA_034231615.1. Taxonomy (NCBI): domain Eukaryota; kingdom Metazoa; phylum Mollusca; class Gastropoda; order Stylommatophora; family Philomycidae; genus Meghimatium; species Meghimatium bilineatum. The sequence continues at coordinate 60,601,742 of CM067299.1, read as the reverse complement.
GATGTAAGTAATATATGACCTCATTTGCTCACATCAATCCAACTCTTAAGTTTTGAATGGCATCAATTTAAAAATAGTGATAGTATACAGTACTTTATTCTGCAATTCCTTATTATTGTAAATTTTGTATATTTTTTCAGCCAAAGTAACCCCACAGAGACAACTTACAGTTGGCAGCATTTCTTCCTCGCCAGCTTCTTTACCCCATGCATCATCATTATCTGCAGCTCCAGCACCATTGTCAATATCAGTCCCTCACACATCTATGACAACAACCTCATTACCATCTTCTTCATCAGTTCCGATGTCGTTGTCCACAAATATTGGAGATACTGTTCCAGGGAGACATGAACAGACAGGCATTTCTTCAACACAGTCATCTTCTAGTGAATCTTAATAACCTCTGATTTTCAGGTATATTCCGTATTATTTGCATAGAAAACATGAAGACTGTCGCCTGTGTGTGCGGGGGCCTGAAAGGGGAGCAAAGAATAGCAACACTTTACCTTACACGCATGTCGTAAAAGGTGACTAAGGAGGTTATGAGATGGAGTTGGCTGTCCCATCCCATATAGGGTCAGTGACCCAAAGCCATGCTGAAGTCGGATGTGTCAGGCCGAAAGGCGCAGATATCGCAGCAATGTTGTAAACCATGACACTGCATTCCGTTCTCCGGACTACATCCTGCTAATCTGCAGGAGTTTGAGAATGAAGATGAAGACTGTTACTGATGATTGTATTAGTAATCTTTTATTCTTAACTCATGTCCTTCTGATCAACAATCCAATCGTTCGTACAAAATTACCGCTCAGGCCGGAAGAACAGTATGGGCATTTATCTTTTTAAATGATTTATTTACTTTGTGCATATTGCTAACATGTATCCACCTATATTAGAAAGCATCACTGGAATTACATCGGACACGCACTAGGAATGGATACCGAAAGACTCCCCTGTCAAGCTATGATATGGTCACCAAAGGGCAAGAGAAAACGAGGAAGACCAAAAGAAACTTTATGTAGAACTATTAAAAGAGAGTGTTTCACCATCGGTATCAGAAACAATGAAGATCTAAAGAAAATTGCAATGAAACGAGAAACATGGAAATCTATGACATCCTCCCTATGTGCTGTCTCTGGCCCTAGAGTTGCTAATGTTGCTAACGCCTTCGAAATTGACTTGAGTGATTTCTCTTCAATACCATACCACCAGTTCATTGTTCTGACTGTATTTATGGACAGTTTTGTTAATTGCTCATCTTGGATTTTTTCTTTTAAATTAAATGAGGACGTGGTTCAGCAGGTAATGTGAAATGTAACCCACTCAAATAACCAGTCGAAACCACCTGCTACCTATTCATTCCCAGAGCGCAAGATTTCGGCATAGGAATTTTAAACTATTTTTCATCACATGACTAGCAGTAATGACAGCATAAATAGCAGTTTCCAATCGTTTGTAACAGCTGTGGTTTCTGGCTGCGGAAGGCTTATTATGACCTTACATTTTTTTCAAAACTTCATCATAAATGTTTCAGATGAGGTTGATAGGCAGTATTTTATAGAATTTTAGAGAACTAGAGTGAATCAGTTATTGATTAGTTTAGGAATTGGGATTTGAAAGTAGCAATGATCGTCGATCTGTAGTGTAGGCCTCCCCCTACAACTGCCACACCCTAGACCTAGTAACGAATTAGAATAGTCAACACAGCTGATCTATGTTAATATTGATCAATTTCATGAGAAATCAGGTCCAGCAAACGACATTGACCCAGATTTCTCTGCTTTTGATTAGGACTAGACCTATTTTTCACTATTTCTATGTGAGTTATTCTTAGGGGTATGTGCAGAACAAACCAATGGGTATCCATATTTTCAGAAAAACGAGATCCTTTTTTGGAATCTGTTTCACCGGATAATATCAAGGACTTTCTTTATGTGAATTAGGCCTATTTGTTTGGAGTTGTTTACAGTTAGATAATGATGTTGTCTACTGGTGAAATGGTAAATGAGACTAGTGTCAAGTTTATTGTCAGAAATTTGTCACGGCTGTATATTTTTCCATTTCATTTATGGGAGAGGTCTATATGTCGCCTGTGGTATGGCGAAGTGCATGATTTTATGCCTTGTCCAGAGCTGGGAATTGACTGCTAAAGTTTATGCTGTTGATGTGTATTCTAATACTTGTCTAATTGTACCTGTATATACTGTAATTGCCCTGTATAATATATATATATATATATATATATATATATATATATATTGCCCTGTGGCAATACTGTAATCTGCTCAGCCGAGTAGGTACCGCATAGCTCTTGTTGATGTGTCTCTTGTGCACCACAGAATGAAAGAATGATACACATTGCTGGAAATTATCCAGTCTTTAGATCTGAGTTTGGCTAAGAGTCAGAATTGCCAGTGCATATTCAACCACAGCCACCACCAAACTCTGGTACAAAAGAAATAACAATAACAACCTCTGCTCACACTGCACAGCAGCCATAACCTTCATTCCTGCTAAGCCATTGCCTGCCCTTATCATAACGTGGTCAACATGTTCCAGACTTCTGTTAAAAAAACATACCCAGGTATCTCATTGTGCTGTTCTTTCTAACCTGTTCCCGTCCAATGAAACATGTAGCATGGGTGTCTTTACCATGTGATTGTTCAAGAAAACCAAGTTACGAATGCCTTAGCAGTATTTACCACTGCCCCTTTATCTCTACACCAATTCGTCAGTCTGTCCAGTTTCCCTGCAGTTCCACAACACATTCTTCTCAATCTCGTCCTGCCTGTACACCAGGATGTCCATCAGCACACGACATCGTTCTGCCAGCACCTGTGATTTGACTGCTAGTGATGTGTACTGTGTATACATTGAAAGGCACAGAGATCGAGGCGATCGCTGTGGCATACCAGGGCTAATAACTGTTGGTGCCGATACCCAGTTACCACACTTAAGAACTACTTTCCTGGGCAGCATCAACCCACTGCACAACAAAAGGATTTACTGCAAGATTCAACAGTTAGCCCATCAAGATATCAAAGGACATACTACTGTAAGCACCCTCAATATCTATTACAACTGCACGTCTTCGTCCTCAAAACATCCTGCGCAAAGATGGCTGCATTCTGCCATGTATTCTTTTCTAGATGATACCCAAACAATATTGGTAAATGCTAATTTCTCTCAAAATGACATGATACCTTCCAGACCACAATTTTTCCCAAAGCTTGCCTATTGTATTCTGCATTGTTATTATTCTGTAGCCTTGTATCCTGGTGTGATCCTTGCCATGTTTGGGTAATGGGACTAAATAACCATGCAACCTGTCTTCTTTTACTGTGCCCTTTAAAAGGCTTTTATTGAACATGTCCGCCAATCTCCCAACTCCTCAGTCATTCTCTCTCTAATGTCATTTTATCTAATGCCATCTGATCTAGGTGCTGTGTTTTTTGTACTTTTCAGCGAATTCCTATGTTTCTTCAACTGTAATTTTCATATGTTTTTCCATGCTCAAGTTCTTACACATGTCTGTAATATTTTTCCTGATTTCTTGATATGCCTCCACATTTCTCTGACCAATTTGTGCGGTATAGTGTGCTAGCAACGCAGCACCTTTTGTCTCGTCCATCTTCTGCCATATCTATCAGGACCTCTTCAAGATTTCTTCCCTGTTTGTTAGAAGCATTATTACCCCATGATGTACCTTGCACATTGAAGTCACCACAAAAAAGATCTCCTTTTTCCGTTTTATCTCCCCTAGGATTTTCCACCCCTGCTAGTGTTGCAGGCATACACGTTTACCAATCATGAATGGGTGCTGGACCCTCACTGCCTGTAACTGGATATTGTTACTATCCCACTTGGACATAGCAACCTCGCATACACTAATGCCCTCACGTACCATGATTGCTTGTCCAAGGTGTTGCCTGTTGTAAAAAACACTGAAAACCTGCTATCTTCGTGTGGTGGGATTTCGACATCATGTGAGCTAAAGTTCGTGTGATTCCTTAGTGAGAAATCTGGCGTCGCAATGGAAGAGAATGGAGACGCTGACGGACCCTGGTAAAGTTATGTTGTCAGTGTTTCCAGACGTCTTTGGGTCCGTACGTTTAAGGTTGTCACATTGCGCCCCCCCCCCCACCACAGCTTATTCCTGCCAATTTCCTCAGTATGTCAAGTTTCTTGCCTTTGCCACCTTTTTCTAAATGTGAGGCCTCCATGTCAGATTCTTATGTAGTGTGATGCCCAAGTACACTGGTTCCTCTTCAGTTTGGATATGTACATTTCCAAGTTTTATCTCTCCTGCTTTTTATCTGATTTGAGGGCGTGAAGGGTGTTGTTGAGGACTTTTAAACATTGATCTTTACCAGCCATTTCTCTGTCATGCTGCTATGTTGTTCTACTGCAGTTTATATTTTCTTGTTGGTGATCTTTAGATGTTTTTCCCCGCCAAAGACGGATGTGTCGGGCCATTGCGCAAATAAAACGGCAACACAACACATTTCCATTCTCTGGACTACATCCTTCTGGAAATCTAATAGGACCATGGTCCTGATACAAGAGATATCCAGTGGGAGTTTGAGAAAGAATGCTGAAGAAGATGTTCTTCCACACAACACTTAAGTCATCAGCATACATGGCCACTTTACTTTAACGTCATAAGCAGTAATGTATCATTAGTTACTATTTACATCAAAAATGTCAAATGGTGCGAATGCGGAAAACTGTTATAATATATGGGGGGGGGGGGGGGGGGGGTTTACAACATTTATGTTTGCAAAGTGAACAGTGGCTCAAAAAAGTTTGGAAACCTATGATCTAAACAAACCACCCCAGGTAGGTGATGTTTATTTATGCTATCCATATTTGCCAAATAAGTGTAAAGACAAGAATTGTATAGGAAGCAAATGGAGAGTTTATGGGAATTTATACCTGTCCCATCACATTTAGTTGACCCGGAGCACATCTGAAGTTGGATTGTCAGATCGAAGTGTGCAGAAGTTGCAGCAGATATTGTAAACTATTTGTGTAATGAATTTAGTTTTTTAAATTTCAGCCTCGACCTCCTGGTTCAATCATCACTATGACAACACCAGCATCCTCTATTCCTGTGAGCACATCACCTTTGGTTGTCTCTCAAGCAGAAAACAGGTACGTGTTGCTTATGTATAAGAAGTGATATTTGATTGTTTATAGAAGTGGCATTTGTTATCTTTACACAGTATCATCATCATGCTGCATATCTTTGGCAGGATGTAGCAGTCACCAGTTTGAACACCCATCAAACTTGAGCTAGTCTTCTTGTCAGAATGGTCACATTCTGGTAATCTGATGTTTTTTAAATCTATCTCTATCTTAGTCTACCTTTTTTTTGTTGGGTCACCCTGACATCACTACCTCCATATTATACTCTTTCTTTAGACTGCCCTGATATGAAAAAAAAATATTCTAATTTTCAAAAGAACTAATGTCAATATGATAAACTCTTCAACTAAAATCAACCTTAGAGACTGTCCGTAAATAAGTCAACAAACAAAAGGGGAGATCATTAAATTTTTTTTTACTGTTGTTGACAATGGGTTGGGGGGTGTCCCATTAAAAGTTGACATCCACAATACTATATTTTATATAACATTAAAAATTAATATCTTAAAAATACATTGTGTGAATTTAAACATTAAAAATAGTGCACATTTTCATTATATATTGCTATGTCTCAGAATTCAGATTTTATTCAGGTACTATTTGAGTACCGCTCATAAAGATCATGTGGCTATAATTTAACAAAAGAAGCAAGACTTTAACTGTGTAGACATTCGGTTAGTACTAGAATAAAATAAATACTGAGGTTGCATGTATCGGGCTTAATGATGCAGCTCATTCCGTTCTCTGGGCTACATCTTGCTAATCTGCAGGAGTTTGAGAATGAGTGCAGAAGAATACTAGACTAATGTCAAAATTTGAAGAGAAATAATTTATAACTACCATTGAAGATGAAGAGTATGCAAAAATGAGTCAAATATTGATGGTTAATTAATTTTTTTACAACTATCCCGAATCAAAATAGTATTTATGCTGGGGCCAAGAGAAATGTGCTTCAGAAGCCAAGATGGCAATGTTGAGCAACTCGATACTATGTATTTACTGCTGAAAACTAAAATCCAACAGGTAAAGCCAAGAACAAGGTACGGATGTTTTGCTAATCACCAGAAACACATAATTATACATACAAATTGACGTTTCAACCTAAAGGCCTTTGTCAAGATTACATACACAACAGAAAACAACAAGTAAGAAAGGCATTTTAGATGTTCACATAGCAGAGTAAAATGCAGTGTGAAGATGATGTGTGTGTAATTATGTGTGTTTTCATTGATTAGCAAAACTTCATTACTCTGTTCCTAGCTTTACATGTATCATTTTGCTATACCATAACTGAATCATGGTAAAGAAAATTGGGCTATTATAGGTTTTGACCCACAAGCTATAGCTAGTGATTGGCCAGAGACCAGTGTAGTCTTCAGCATCTGTAACATAGCAATGATGCCCTTTCTCAGAATTCTCAGGACATTAATCATTTCCCAGTTCAGGGTGGCTTCGGCAATCACAGGAGTTTCTGTGACAGCAAGTAACCATAGTCTCAATTTTTCCTTTTTTGGGAATCTCTGACAAGTGCCTAGTGAATTTGAAACCAGGACACTTGGTTGTGGTAAAAATGCACACATTCATCCTATTGGGCAATGTTGGAATTTTAAAATAGATAATGTAGTTTAAAAAAATTTTTGTGGGGCAAAAAAAATAATTGTTTCTCTGATTTTTTTTGTTGGGGGTGGGTGCCAAAACATAGTAAGAAATTGTTGATGCAAGAGGGCCCCCCCCCCCCCCCCCCCCGGGTCTATTCAAAGGGCATGATAAAAAAGAATGACATCAAATCTTTCTCTTAGGTAGGCTTGTTTTGAAGTTACATTTGTTTATTCCTTCAACAGATCAAATAGTCAAAACCAACAGCAATTTGATATGAAACCTGGTGACTCCATGTGGTTGCAGCATTATGTCTTCCAGGCTCAGACTCCTCTGGTACCACAGCCAACCCAGATTAGACCTGGAGCAAACACTTTTGCTTTTTTACCATCCCAGGGCAAAAGTAAGCTTAATCATTACTGTCATTATTTTTTGCTCAAATTGAATTATAGTTCTGAACTTCAGATCAACATTTGTACTTGTAAATGGTTGTTTTTTCCTTTATGTTTATGTGTACACAACAGGGTTCAAATTTGTAGTTATGTAATGATGTTCCAATAGATTTTTGTGTTTGAGATATGGATATATAGAAGACTCGGGAGAACTTCATGAAAAGAGAAGAAACCAAACAAAGATGCTCTGACAAAATTTCATATGAAAAAAAAAACTATTAAAGTAAATAAAAATCAAAGTATTTTGAACATGTTAAGAAACATGACACCTTGTTGAAAAGGTGTCATATCTCTTGAGGGTTAGAGGTGGGCAGAGATACAAATGGGAGGGAAACATCACAGGATGGACAGGTTACAGTCTAGCAGAGTGTACCACCAAAGCAAGAGACAGAAGATGTTGGAGGTTCGTTGTAAGCAACCTTTATTGCAGAGATGGCATTTTTTGATGATGAATTCATTTTCAATTTTAGTTTACATAATGACGTCACATTTGTATATACAAAATGGGATTCAAACCAATTTGTTTATGATGGGGTTCCAATCTTCTGTTACATTTTAGTGTTGCAATTTGTTTTTAAATAATTGAATCCAAATTTACTCTATACAATGGTTTCTCAATTGTTTTTATATAATGTAGTCAGATTTTTACACATTGCGGCCCAATTATAATTTTTTTCCATATGGATTCAAATTTTCTTTTGACATGAGAGGGTCCACATTTGTTTTCACATGATAGGTTCCAATTTTGTGTATGATAAAGAGTCCACTCTCTCAAAATGTGCAACAGTAGCTAGTTCTAATCAGATTTCCAGTTAAAGATAAACAAACAAAGCTCTAATGCTGGCACTGAATAAATAAAGGAGTGAGATATTTTATGTATGATTGTGTGTCTACAGTTTTGGCATAAACCAAACCATCTGCATTTATAGTGACATGACATTTCTACCATGAATTTTGTACTCAATAAATAAAGGAGTGAGATATTTTATGTATGATTGTGTGTCTACAGTTTTGGCATAAACCAAACCATCTGCATTTATAGTGACATGACATTTCTACCATGAATTTTGTGTTGACAGTTTTAGCCCAGACTCCAAATCTGGCTGCTGCACAATTGGCTGCAATGTCTGTAGCATCCTCATCGAATGTCCGGTTTAACAGCGGACCTGTTATGATGGTAGAACAACTACGACAACATCATCAACAGCATGCTGTTCACTCTCCTTTCAGTGCTACAACAGTCGGTGGCTCAGGTGAGAAAGCAGGTAAGAGCAGATGGTATGATCAGTCAGGCCTTTTTTTTACATATCAGAGATCATATATACTAACCAAATGTCACTGTGTGTCTCCATTGAATGTTATTTCTCTTGACCTGATGTGTCATGATCACATGTTACAAGTCTTGACCATATCAAGTTTTCTTTAATCAGTGATTTACACATCATTGATTGGATGGTTCAGAAATGAATAAATGGAGTCTATTGTGATTTAACTATTATGAAATTATGTAATCTACTTTTCTGGTCATTGTGGGGTAATTAGAGAGCAGATTTTATGGGCACCTGTGATCCGACAGTGAACTATGAATAGAATATAAACAGCATTCCCTCAAGGGGGTAAACTTAGATGCTGATACAAGTGATGAGGCTTGTGGTCTAAGATTTCACAAATTAGGAATTATGTATTGGGGGTGTGTTGAGAAGATTGTGCAACCAACGATGCAACCAATTGTGCATTCATCAAATATTATGTTGTGCCATGGCCAGATGTCAAGTATCCTACTTACATGTAATGCTGGGTTTCAAATAGATGTGGCTTTGTTGGAGGTCATGATATTGTTACCTGCACTTAAGTTGGCAGCAAGCCATAAGAATTTTCATAATGCATACAATGAAAGAATATGATGTTTGTTTCAATTCCCAGAAATTACTAAAAGTGGGGTGTGTCCTCCAGAGCTTTCACACCCAGAGTACTCCAGTTCTCAGTCATATGCAGTGCTTTAAGAAAACCCCTATTGAGTTGAAGTCTTTGTTTTATCTATAAGAAATATTTCATTTTGTATACAGTCATCCATTCACATAAATGTCTACAAACAGTAAAATTTTTCCTGTAGTTGTAACATTCGATAACAGTTACCATGTTGTTCTGGCAGGCTGATGTTGTGCTTGAACTAGTTATGGGCACGGCGTGGGTGGGGAGGAAAAACAAAGAAACCTGTCACAAGGGCCAGAGTTGTGCCATGATGTTGATGTCTGTTTCAGCGGCATTAGACTTGAAACACCATTGAGTCTGATGGCTGCTGGAACAGAAGGCTGAGCACTTATGGGAATGCCCCGCGTGCTGTGAGGCCAGTTTCTAATCAAGAATCAAGCTTTATCAGTGTTTGTCTATTCTCGGGTGAATGATGGTTGATAGTATCCACACTTGCCGTTAAGCATAGGGGTGGAAGCTTCAGATGTCGCTCCAAGGCCAGGTGTGTCGCAGTGGTTGATATTAAGTCCATGTTTGTTCACGGTTATCTTGGCGTTTTCTATCCACCATTTTATTGATCTACCTTGGGCTTTATGTCCGGATATTCTTCTGTTATATGATCTTATTGGTATTTTGTGTGGACTTATTCTCATAACGTGACAGAAGCATTTTACTTTCTGTCTTTTGATATGTTCGATAGATCCTAATTTCGTCATTTCTTATTTCATTTAGTTTAGTAACCATTGCAGCGTTTCTTAGACACTATATTTCGCATGTAACAATTATCTTTTGATGTGAGACTGTTAAAGATCATGTTTGACATTTGTAGCAAAGTGTTTGTATAAAAATTGTAGATATTATCTATCACTTAATTTTCATCTTTAATTTTTGGTGGGGAAGTAATGGGGGTGAAAGTTTGTAAGTTACTGTATCAATGTTAGCCACTTTTAATCACACAACCCATATGAATGCGTTTAACTTTTAGCACACTTTAAATAAAGTCTCCTCAATGGAGAAAGTGGCCTTGGGGAATGTGACGGACTGGGTCTGAGTAAGCTATTGTCTACAAACAGATCTCTCAGACCCGTATGTTACCTAGACCCAGTCCGTCACATTCCCCAAGGCCACTTTCTCCATTGATGAGAGTCTCTCCCGTGTGTCCTGGGATGTCATCTATGCCATCATCTGCGAGAGCTGCACCATGACATACATAGGTGAGACTGGTAGGAGGCTTGCTGACTGTTTCTGCGAGCAACTGATGTTCGTCCGTCGTGATCGACGATGACCAAAAACTCAACCATAATAATAATAACAATAAATAATAAAATAATAAAGTTAATAGTGCATTTTTAAATGACTAGCAAGTGCAATGCGCACACAAAATGTTCTTTTACAGAATTGACAACAATAGAGGGTATCTGTGTGAGATTGAGATGTTTTTTCTTTTCTACATGTCCACTTCTGTCTTGCAGTTTCTTGTCTGAATTCTTCCGCCGCTAGTGCTCCCATTCTAATGCTTTAACGCCATGCTGTGTTATCCTGAGCGAGGCTCTCCCAAGCGCCTACGTCAATGTTAAGATGTTTCAAGGATGACTTGAGTGTGTCTTTGAAACGCTTTTTCAATCCACCAGCTTTTCGAAATCCTGCCTTGAGTTCTCCATAATATATTTGTTTTGGCAAACGCGAGTTCTCCATACGCACAAGATGGCCTGCCCAGCGTGCCTGCACCTTCATAAGTATTGTGTGGATGCTTATTGAGGTTGATTTTTCCAAGACCTCGTCTGGTACTTTGTCCCACCAATGTATGTTTAGTAATTTACGTAGGCAACTACACAGCATCAAACACCATTTGGGCTATTTTGTGGATGTTGATTTCAACGGCACAGGTTATCAGGGCGCCCAGGATATTCAGGTGACGGCTATCAAAGCATGCTTCTCCGACGACCGAACTCGTCTCGCGTTTGAGAACCGCTATATATATGAATTTGGCACTCTGAAACCTTTGGGTATGAATGAGCGCTTGACCTATGCATAATATCGGGTTGTTACGTCATTTCTCGGTCTTGTTATAACATATATTCAGTTTTGTTTACTTCCTATTTCTTTACATTTCCTGTTTGTGTCACCTTTGACCTCATTTCTATCATTTCGGCCAACTTATTAGACATGTGAACGCAAGTTGTATCATCCTTACTTATCATCTTTGATTTATATGTGTTTGTGATCCTTGATAAAGGCCTTTTGGTCGAAACGTCGATTTGTGTGTGTGCCTATGTGTGTTTCGTGTTATTAGCAAAACTTTATTACCTCATTTGAAGCTTTACCTGGCAACTATTCAGTATGCTCTTGTTAGCTTACTAAATGCCAAGGTCACGTCATCAACTTGCACGCAGGAACTCTATGAAACCAATTCACTTTCATCGGCTTGCTGATGTGGACAGAAGCATTTCATGCATTTTGCTATCACAACGCCATTGATGCCTCCCTGCTCATAAACTATGTGGAAAAGGAAGTCAACTAGAATAGCTAACTTGGATTGGTAAAATCTGGTTACTTCTTTAACCAATCAGGCTGTGCCACGTACTATAAACACTACATAGCCACAGAGGAGTGCACTTGACACAGGATGTTGAGCGCCATTAAAAAATTTCTCTGATGCACTCTACAGGAGCATGCGTACGGTTAATATGACAGGAAAGACGTGATCAATGCTAATACATATTTAGATTGCCTAAACAGAGGCCATATTGAACACCTTTCATTAAATGCAACCTATTCTGTACACAGCAAACCTATTAGCACGAGCAACAGTAGCCAGCAGCATTTACACAGCATCAGCTGGCATCCAGTCACAAATACCAGGCAGTGTTGGGTCAAGCACTATCACTGGAGGTTTAAGTGCCATCCCAGTTTCAAATCCTGGCTCCTCTCCGCGGCCTAGTATTCTCAGGAAACGAACAAGTGAAGCGTAAGTTATTCATTAATTTTAGTGGTTACTGTAATTAGGACCACTACCATCATCTTTTGACCAAAAGCAGCTTGCATTACAATCTCTTGTTTGCACAGAAAGTTGTAATTCATATATGAAACACCATGGCACTGGAAAGACCAAGTTTTTTTGTGTAGAAATTAAAAAATTTGGTCTGTTAAATGATTAGCCCAGATGGCAGCTGTTCAGTATACTTTTGTTAGCTTACTAAATGCCAAGGTCACATGGTCAACTTGCATGCAGGAACTCAATTGATGGTAAATGAGACTGCAAGAAAACCGTATAACTCACCGGTTCTTAAACTTTATGTTGTTGCAGACTTCCTTTTAAAAATACTTCTGCCGCAGACCCTTAAAACATTCCATATTGGAAAATTTCAAGAATTAATTATCATTTGAAATTTAAATTTTTTTAAAGAATTTATTATACAATTTATTACTGAATCTAGAGATGTAAGTTTTCCGGTGTATGTGAGAAGGTGGAGAAGAATAAAATTGTTGTTAAAAATTGAAATAAAATAAATACAAACATATATTTGTCCTATGTGTGGCATCCCTGATTCTCTGATAAAATTCTTCTACGTATCTAGGCCTATTGTATCTGTGATGTTGTTTCATAACCACACTAACAAGCTCATAATATCGTCTGTGAAAACAAATAGAACATGTAGGTGTCATTAACCTTGTCTGATCAATTTTTCTGGGCCTACGTCTAGTGTTAGTAGTCCACAATGTAAATATATTCAGCCTATTTTTTCAATATTATCTCGTAATGAAACTAGCATGTTCATATCATCGGTCTTAAACAAACAAAACATGTCTACCTCACATCAGCTAGAACTATTGGAAAGTTCAACATCAGATATGGCTATAACCTGAAGTGAATCTTAAACATCATGTAGTTCCTTGTCATTAAATGGGTGCATGGCATGTGCCGATGGCTGTTTACGGATGGATATCAGAAGGTGTTTCAACATGCTGACAACCCCCAGAAAGTTAATATGTATGATGATTGCTGCATTTTATTTATATTGGAATTAATAGCTAAAACTAGTAATTTGAGTTCTGTCAGACTATATTTTGCAAATGGTTTTAATGCTGTATATTTCCAAATATAAGCAGTGAATTTTTGTAATTTTTTCCTATTATTGATGCAGGGAACAAAAAAGGCCTACTGGTAACAAGAAAAAAAACTTACCATTGCGAAAAGTTATTCAATTCCTTCAAAGTCAGAAACAGTTAACAAATTTCATCTTCTGTCATGTGAATTTCAGAGTATATATCATGTCTCAGTCTCACTGTTTACCAGTACATTGCCACCATTTGCATCGTCCTAAAAGATAGCATTGTCCTCACTTCCTTCCATTGCAGGTTATAGCACTTTTTGAAGGATCGGGCGATCATTTTGTACGGAATATCCGACCACGATTCTTAGACCCACTCAGCTATTGTAATGCTGTTATGTTTTTTAAATGTTGCCACCCTTCATCACAGCTAAATCGAATGACAGTATTCATTCCATTTTGCTAGAAGCCTGTCCTTAATTGTTTAAAACGGAGGCATGTAGTGACTGCAGGACGGAGGTGCGACTTCCATTAATTCGATACAGACAGCCCCAAACAATTCCCATCTTCCAATCTAAAAAGAATAGCGAAATACGTCTTCTCATGTCTGGTCATCTTTACAAAAACTGTCTTCTTTCTTTTTCATTCCACTGTGCAATTTGAAGGCAAATCTAAAAGCTGTCTTGATCCATTCATTGACCAGACTTTGAATTTACCGTAATGGCTGATACTAATCTTTGTTGCTGAGATTGCACTGAACGAATGAATCGGATATCTCAGAACACTGGTATATTGTGGTCGCAGGAGGCTGGCAACGCCTCAGGGAAATATTGCACTGTGTTATCCTCAATGTATTTTGTGTGAGCGCAGGTAGGGTGGGGCAAATGGCAGAAATTACCTCGCGTTACGTTACCATTGTTAAAGTTTGTGTTATTTATTTTAACCTTTAGCAAGCTGGATTAAAATAACACAATCTTTCCCCAGCCACATGATTCTGTTTTAAAAATGTGTGTTTTTTTTGGTGGGGGTTTTGGAAAATGCAATAGTTTTTTGTTTTTAGAATTTTTAAAATAATTTTTCACATGTAATTGATTTGCATACTACAATATATGTGTAAATTGTTTCTTTGTATGTGTGGTACAAGATATATGAAAAAGTGGTAAAGATGTTTTTCATAAAAAGAATAACCAAGCATGGATGTTTGGAAAACGTAATAATGTTTATGTACTTAAGAGATTTTAAAATAATTTTTGTACATGTAAATAAAGATTTGAATACTGCATGTATTGGTCTAAGTTTTGTTTGTGTACATGCGATATAACGTGTCAGAAGGTTGTAAAGATGAGGAAAAAGTAATAATCAAAATCAAATCAAACAATTTGTTAAAAAAATTGCCCACCTTTATTTATTTTCCAATGTGGCAACCATGAAAACACACAGTAACACAGTTAAGTCATAACCAACATAATATCTCTGGGGGGAATAAATTAAACATGTAAAAGTAACTTACCTTGTTTGTACTCTAAAGTTAGACTTAGTGTTGTGGTCACCTGTAAATACATTACCATACTTCTTCCATCATGTCGTATCATAATGAAACTGTATTAATATATCTACTTTGAATCCAAACATAATTGCAAGAATTCCTTACTATCAGAATCACAATCCATAATGATTTTACATTGACGGCCATTGTAACCCACTGATGGATTCTGATCTGGATGGATGTCTCTTTGATATTTATAATGTTTTGTCAGGCAGTCTCCTAAATTATATATACCAATACTGGAAGCAGAAGTAGAATGCTACTGCTAGCTATGATTCGCTAATTCTGGTCACATGACATCAATGATTGTGTGATTTTTACTTCGCTGAATATAGCAACTGACGAGTCTGCTCGCTGGGAGCATTATGAACCAGGTAAATACTTGACAGGAGTATGATACAGGTTAAGATAAATGAGAGCAGAGAGTAATTTTTCATATAAGTATTTGTGTTTAGAGAGCATTTATCTCGTTCGTGTGAGCGTGGACAGTGCCATTCTTACTCATCGTACATTGTTGTGAATGTGTTCTTGATAAAGGCCTTTTGTTCACATCATTTTCCATTTGTTATCATGTGTGTTTACAGTGATTAACAAAATTTCATTATTCTATTTCCAAGTCTTGCATGCTTATTATAATAAATAATTTTTTTTCATCTTGTTCAGAGCTGGAGTTGTGATAAGGAAACCTAATTTTAATTTAAGCCAAGAAAACAGATGTCACAGTCCACCACGGGTGGATACCAACACTTCCAGCCTGTGCTCTCCAAAAATTTCCATAAAGTGAGTAATACTCTCCATATAAAATACAATTTTTAAGCATACCCAGGATATAAGATATTGCTTATTAACTATTGATGAGTTTTACTCATCCAATAGCTGTATCAGTAATTTTAATGGATGGGCACAGCTTCTGTGTGCATGAAACCTCTACATAGTTCATACGAGTTGTATTTGAGATTGGCTCACTAACATTTATATTGAGGTTATCTTCTTATAGAAGCTTCATGGCATGTCATATATTCAATTCCGTAGTCGTAACCTTCGATAACAGTTACGACGTTGTGCTTGAATTAGTTACGGGCACGGCATGGGTGGGCGGAACAACAAAGAAACCTGTCGCAAGGGCCAGAGTTGTGCCCTGATGTCGATGTCTGTTTCAGCAGAATTGGACTCGAAACATCATCAAGTCGAACAGCTGCTGGAACAGAGGGCGGAGCACTTATGGGAATGCTCAAACGTGCTGTGAGGCCAGTTTCTAATAAAGAATCAAGAAGAATCACTAACATTTCTGCCACTGAAGCTGGCTGAACTTGAGTTATATACTCTTATCCACATTCTCATCTCACCAACCTGTTCCTCTTAGCAAACTTGTCTCTTTCCATCTGCTCTTCTCATATTCATTTGTTCTTGATCACTAGTTATCTCACTCATTTCTATACCCACCTGTCTCTGAACCACCCCTCACCTCTCTATCACATGTGTCTTTCAACTAGTCTCACCTCTCTATCACATGTGTCTTTCAACTAGTCTCACCTCTATATCATGTGTCTTTCAACTAGTCTCACCTCTATATTACGTGTCTTTCAACTAGTCTCACCTCTCTATCACATGTGTCTTTCAACTAGTCTCACCTCTCTATCACATGTGTCATTCAACTAGTCTCACCTCTCTATCACATGTGTCTTTCAACTAGTCTCACCTCTCTATCACATGTGTCTTTCAACTAGTATCACATGTGTCTTTCAACTAGTATCACATGTGTCTTTCAACTAGTCTCACCTCTATATCACATGTGTCTTTCAACTAGTCTCACCTCTCTATCACATGTGTCTTTCAACTAGTCTCACCTCTCTATCACATGTCTTTCAACTAGTCTCACCTCTCTATCACATGTGTCTTTCAACTAGTCTCACCTCTATATCACATGTGTCTTTCAACTAGTCTCACCTCTATATTATGTGTCTTTCAACTAGTCTCACCTCTCTATCACATGTGTCTTTCAACTAGTCTCATCTCTCTATCACGTGTCTTTCAACTAGTCTCAACTCTCTATCACATGTGTCTTTCAACTAGTCTCACCTCTCTATCACATGTGTCTTTCAACTAGTCTCACCTCTCTATCACATGTGTCTTTCAACTAGTCTCACCTCTCTATCACATGTGTCTTTCAACTAGTATCACATGTGTCTTTCAACTAGTATCACATGTGTCTTTCAACTAGTATCACATGTGTCTTTCAACTAGTATCACATGTCTTTCAACTAGTCTCACCTCTCTATCACATGTGTCTTTCAACTAGTCTCACCTCTATATCACATGTGTCTTTCAACTAGTCTCACCTCTCTATCACATGTCTTTCAACTAGTATCACATGTGTCTTTCAACTAGTATCACATGTGTCTTTCAACTAGTATCACATGTGTCTTTCAACTAGTCTCACCTCTCTATCACATGTGTCTTTCAACTAGTATCACATGTGTCTTTCAACTAGTATCACATGTCTTTCAACTAGTCTCACCTCTCTATCACATGTGTCTTTCAACTAGTCTCACCTCTCTATCACATGTGTCTTTCAACTAGTATCACATGTGTCTTTCAACTAGTATCACATGTCTTTCAACTAGTCTCACCTCTCTATCACATGTGTCTTTCAACTAGTATCACATGTGTCTTTCAACTAGTCTCACCTCTCTATCACATGTGTCTTTCAACTAGTCTCACCTCTCTATCACGTGTCTTTCAACTAGTCTCACCTCTCTATCACATGTGTCTTTCAACTAGTCTCACCTCTCTATCACATGTGTCTTTTAACTAGTCTCACCTCTCTATCACATGTGTCTTTCAACTAGTCTCACCTCTCTATCACATGTGTCTTTCAACTAGTATCACATGTGTCTTTCAACTAGTATCACATGTGTCTTTCAACTAGTATCACATGTCTTTCAACTAGTCTCACCTCTCTATCACATGTGTCTTTCAACTAGTCTCACCTCTCTATCACATGTGTCTTTCAACTAGTCTCACCTCTCTATCACATGTGTCTTTCAACTAGTCTCACCTCTCTATCACGTGTCTTTCAACTAGTCTCACCTCTCTATCACATGTGTCTTTCAACTAGTCTCACCTCTCTATCACATGTGTCTTTCAACTAGTCTCACCTCTCTATCACATGTGTCTTTCAACTAGTCTCACCTCTCTATCACATGTGTCTTTCAACTAGTATCACATGTGTCTTTCAACTAGTATCACATGTGTCTTTCAACTAGTATCACATGTGTCTTTCAACTAGTATCACATGTCTTTCAACTAGTCTCACCTCTCTATCACATGTGTCTTTCAACTAGTCTCACCTCTATATCACATGTGTCTTTCAACTAGTCTCACCTCTCTATCACATGTGTCTTTCAACTAGTCTCACCTCTCTATCACATGTCTTTCAACTAGTCTCACCTCTCTATCACATGCGTCTTTCAACTAGTCTCACCTCTCTATCACATGTGTCTTTCAACTAGTCTCACCTCTATATCCACCTGCTCTTCTTATATTCATTTGTTCTTCTCTTGGTCACTTATCTCACTTACCTCTATATTCATGTGACTTTCAAGTACTTGTCTCACCTCAATCCATATGTGGCTTTCAATCACACTCTCTTTTCATCACCTTGTCTCTCCACCGGCTGCTTTAACTCTTCCACTTGATCCTCTCTCAGATAACTTCTTGTCTCTTCACTCACTCTATCCTCCGTCTCTCCTCTCTTGTTCACTTTTTAATTTATTAAAACTAATTCATTTAATTGTTAGTATTTAAGTTTGAGTTTGCTTTTCCACAGAAATTTTTCTCCAGTCAGTGAGAACAGTCAGTCATCTACAGACACAGCCTTATCATCGAATGATGCTACAACACCTACACATAATCATAATGATAAAGGAAAGGGCGATGGTGATGAATGCCTTGAAAATAGTGAGTTTGTCTTACAGAACATGTGCTGCATCTTATAACGATTAAGGGAAATTTTTGTTGATGAAGTTGTTTATATGGTTAGTTTGGTGTTATTATCTTGTACTGCTGTGGATACTTCCTGTCCAAGATGGTGAAGAGAATGTATGTTTATCCTGAAAGCAATGGCAGACTGCAGGAGTATTGTGCCAAGAATTTCCTTATGGATGTACTGAACATATTAAATAATTTAATTATTTAAATAACTTAATAATATAATAAGAACTTAAATAATTCCTTATGACAAAAACCTGTGACACAGTACAAACACAGGAACTAAGGTATGTTTCTAATGTATATGTGTGTTCCCAGTTATTACCTACGGCTACAAAACATGGACAATAAACAAAAACTACAGTCTAGAGAAGAGAGGCTTTCGAAATGAAGTGCTATAGAAGAGTCCTGATAGTATCATGGACAGCAAGAAAGACCAACCAAGACATGCTACACAAAATCAACGTTCAAGAAGGCTGGTTAAACACCATATTAAGAAGGAAGTTAGGTTTTTTCGGTCATGTGAAGAGACAGGATGGCATGGAAAGAATGTTGTTGATAGAAAGCAGTAGAGGGAAAAATCTACCGAGATGTCGCTGGGACAAGAGATATTCAGGAATGCGTGCACATGTCACTAGATTAGACTGGACAACTTGCCAGAGACAGCGGGATTCAGGAGATTCATAAAGAAGACTGTTCTGGAAAGAATGTGACAGTTGACACACGCATTGCTGTGGGCTTAACACAGTCAGAGACATACAATTATAACCTGAGGAAATCAAAGAAAGGACTTGTAATTCTAACATACTCGTCCACACATGAGAAGATAAAAAAAAATGGAGATATATTTATAGATGCACCTTCTGCAGTATCCTATGATGCTAAGAGACTCTGGGATATGCTAACATTATTTTAGCAACCTTAGTTCAGAAAGCTGCAAGTATTTTGTAACTGTTTAATGATGTTGCAAAGAGTTTTGTAACGTGGATCTGCTAAAAACTATCTTCTCGGTGGAAAAAGTTTCAACATTTCAGCAGTATGTGTTGCAGTCTCTTTTGGACAAACATCACTTAAAGGGTACATCACTTGTACCATGCTCTGCGTGTCCAAGGACCTTTGCTGCCAGCATTAACTAATAGTCAATAATGTCTCTAACTAAACTTCAAGACCTTCATTCCCGTTTACACTGCAACAATGTTTCAGAGCCCTGATTTAACTACTCAACCGTCAGAAGCCTAAAAAAAAAAATCGAATTGACTTTTTTTCAATGTTATGCTCATCTTCCTTGCAATGAAGGAACATCATCACTATGACTAACGTGAAGACAAACATGGTTTAACACCAGTCTTTTAACTAATTTGAGCTAGAAAGCAAGTACAGCATCAAATTTAATGCCAGTATTCTGACTGTCTATCCTGAAGAAGAAATAGAATTGCTGCAGAAATAGAAAAGTATAGAAAGATGACTCCCATTTCTATGGACTGTGTAATGTGAAGACTACCTGGCAATGAGATTTGACATTTTTTTAAATTGATCTCTCTCTGACTGCAGGTCATCTACCTAGTGTTATTGGAAATGGACAATACATTTCTGTCCCATATGCTATAGAGCTCATGGTAGTTCAGATACTACAATTGTTGTGCTCTGCTGCAGAACACCAATGTACTTATAGACATTTAATAATTATGATCCTAGCATACAAGCTGAAGAACATGGAGATGTTGGAGGCAGGTTATAGTCAAGATGCATAATGAAGTGATTAGTCTTTGAGCTGTATTACCTGATAATGAGTGATTATGTTATTGTCTTTAATCAGGTCCCACATCGTCTCTGTCCACCGCCAACAACATACCAGCCTCTCCTGCTGTCAGTCATGCAGATAGTATTTCAGAAACTTCACCAAGAAAGAGAGCCAGAAAACAATTATTGTAAGCCACTCATCAAATTTTGCCATTTCTCTCTCTCTCTCTCTCTCTCTCTCTCTCTCTCTCTCTCTCTCTCTCTCTCTCTCTCTCTCTCTCTCTCTCTCTCTTCCCCCCCCCCCCCCCCATTTCCCCATAATTTCTTTTCTATATCTCTTTATCTCCTTATATATCTTTGGCTCTGTTACCAATTACTTAATTATTCGTGATTTCATAATTGTTAATTATGAGTACCAAAAGAAATGTGCTACGGTGACTACTATCTTATTGTTGCATATCAGGACTTTTTTTTTTTCATTCGTTCTCAAACTCCCACCGAATCTCTCTTATAGCAGGACAATACTCCTACAAGATTTCCAGCAGGATGTGGTCCATAAATGCATTGTCACCATTTTATGTGCACCAGTGGCCTGACACAGCTGACTGCGGCGTTGGTAAATAATAAATACTAATACATTCAACGTTTTTACTACTTCTACTGCATGGTTGGTGTCTGTAACCATATCGATAGTATAGTCTGCCTATTGTACAAGAGGACTGGTTCCTGTACCTATCCACTGATCACCACAGTCATAGATACTGGACCTTTTGTCTCTGCCTGGAGTCTCTATCAGCACAGCAACAGACACCCACATATCAGGAAATGAAACAGAAGAATCTTTGGCAATGAAGGTAGCAACAAAGGAACAATTACCTCCCAGGAAAGAAATTCCTTATAATGGCCATTTAAAAAGTTCCACTGACAAAAACATTTTTCACTTTGGGTGTTACCTAGTGGAGTCAATGAGATGAAAATATTGAGATATATTCTCAAATCTCATTTTCCTATAAACAAGTTGGTATTCCTGAAGCGTTGAACATATGTCCATCATAATCTAAATATGAAAAAAACTGTTTTGTTTCACTGGCAGCTACAGATGTCTAGTAGACCTATGTCTTCTTTTCTTCTTGTTCATAGTGTTATGTTGCATACAAATTTATCTGATCGTAAATTGATAAAACTCCTCATTGACAATAAGGCTCAGGTATTCGTAAGGTTTAGACATAAAGATTATGTACAGAGCATTTTCTACAAAATTTCAACTTTTACTGGAAAAACTACATCACCCCAGTCAACATTTGTGATGCCACAATTAGTATCACGAATCGCCTCTTCATCCGAAACACAGCCTATCTAACAAAGGAATTTAAATGTCACTTTGCATGTCATATTTGGTATGCAAATCATCTACATCATGTATATTTCCATCATAACTGGCTGTGTCATTCTTGTACATATGAATAATATCCTCCATTGCGAACAATTTGTGTCAAACTCCACAAATTTTAAACATTTTGTAGCAAATCAGTCCGGTGTGATATTCTTGAGGTCTAAATACAAAGTTCACAGTTTTAAATTAGTCCTGGGCAGACAAAATAGAATATTGATCTTAGTGAAACAAATAAAAAAAAAGTGACTAGTGTTCTACCAACAGAGATGACGTGCAGTGACTGCAGTGATGAATGACTAATCATCAACGCACATGGATGCAGTTTATCGATACAGTCATGAACCAAAAAAAAAGAGCACCCAACATTCCTAGTTGGGAAGTTCTGAGATCTTCATCTCATACATGTCAATTTTCAGATGAATCATTCTGTATTTCAGCCAGAAAATCACTAATTGTCTAATGTGATCCCAATTTCTATATTAAAAAAGGCAGTAAATGAGATTTGAATCAGAACCTCTCAGATGGCACCATCTCGCCTTGCAACATGTTTTCTGAGTCAGCATATTTTCTGTATTTGACCACATCACATCCCTAAAAAAAAACAAGGTGCGATTTTAGTCAATGTGTATATTCTCAAGCTACTACAGATGTGAACCAGTCTATTGACACACAGACAATGACTCACACTGCACAGATATGTAAATTCCTAGAGAACCACAAACATTTAAACTTAGTATGTGCCAGCAGGCCTCAGTACTACAAGGACCAGTAAATATAAGTCACATATCAACATAAATAAGGTTGCTGCAGATGTGATCTGGGTAAATGAACAATAGAAGCATCTATTATTTATTATTATAGAAAAAATGATATGGCAGTAACTGTGATAAGAGTTAATATAAAAATATTGTAATAATAAATCCTTGATGCTTCTATATTATTTTGTTGATTTACCAATTACTGTATAGAGTACTTCACTAAAGATAAAGGAAATTGACTTATTAAACAGTATCATAGCAGTTTCCCATAAGTGTTCAGCTACCTAGTCAGCAGTTGACCAAAAACTGCTAGACTAGTATTGCCTACCACATTTGCTCATTAACAATGGTGCCATTTCTTGACCTTCCCAGAGCATGAGCCTAGGTAGCCTACTTTCCCGGTGACTGGATGAACCATGGGAGGTATTTTTATTTCAAACTTCAAATAGCGAGTGTTTTAGAAAACCTGGTTTGATAACATTATAATACAGTGGCAACCATTTCACTATAGGTAAATACAGGTGTGTTCAATGAAACCTGAGTATAATGTGTACAAACTACAAAAAACTTACACAAGTAGACAGGTATGCTAACTATTGACTGACTCCATCTTCTGTAACATTAAACTATTCTTGTTCTCCTCAGACATGTCAGTGAAGAGCTCAAAGATAACCTATCGTCTTCGGATGAAGAGTTGGAGAACACGTATCGTCATCGAGAAGACTCTTTGAAGAAACATAATCATACAAACAGAGTAATACGTGGAGGTATGTACTTAGTTTTCCTGTGTTGTCTGAAGAGAGTGTAAATATATCATCATGTTCCATGCCATCAGCATAAGTGGTTGTATATGTCCACATGCATCTACATAGATCTGAAATCTATTCTGATGTTGACATACTTCTGTGCTATGTTAAGATGTCCAGAATCTTCTCTTATGTGTTTTTTGTCCCACATTGATTTTATTATTTGACATTGCATATTCCTTTTCTTGTGATATGCCTGAATAGTAATTATTGTCTCATTCTGATGTTCATAGTGAGCTTCCTGTGTGTGTGGGTGTCTTCCAGTATAGCAACATTCATCTTTTTTTCATCACAATGGTTTCATACCGTTTTTTGAGTCACTGTCCAATTTTATTGAGGTAAAGTGACCTTTGATTCCGATTTTAAAATGGTGTCCTTTTAGGGTAAAAAAAAAGAGACCATAACTTGATTTTTTCAATATAGTTTTAGCAATATATTTAATGCAATGAGTGATTGAAATTATAACTTGTTAAAAGAACTCTGACTTCCATGTGTCAAGACTAGCTCTATATAAAACTAAAGAACTCTCTGACTTCCATATGTCAAGACTAATTATATATAGAACTCTCTGACTTCCATATGTCAAGACTAATTATATATAGAACTCTCTGACTTCCATATGTCAAGACAAGATCTATATAGAACTAAGAACTCTCTGACTTCCATATGTCAAGACTAGCTCTATATAGAACTAAAGAACTCTTTCTGACTTCTATATCTTATACCTATGTGCAAAATCTTTGCTGCCTAATCCTATGATTCTTACAAGGGCAACATGAATTACTTCATATCTGATATTCTGTAACAATAAAAAATGAAAGAGTAGAACTCAAATGACACAAAGATCTCATTCTCCTGCTTGTTACAACTCTCTGTCCTGCTCCTAGCTTCTTCACTTTCATCACTTATGTAGCGGTGATGATGATTTTCTCGACAAATCCTCTGAGATGATTGAGTTCTTCCATAGACGCTCATTCACTGACAGTATTTTTTCATCAGCTTGGCTACGTGTACACTAGTTATCTCGCCTCAATACTGTGACTTATTCAGTGTTCTTCCTCCTCCTCTGATAGAGTTAAACTTGTTCTTACCTCTCATCCCCATAACTTCACTGTCCGACGCATCCTTCTTAAACATTATTTCTTTCTCCAGTCTGATCCTGACACCTGTGCCGCTTTCCAGGACTTGCCTCTGGTTGCTTATAGGCGCAACAAAAATCTGAAGAACATCTTGGACCGCAGCTACCTTAGGTCTTCTGTTACTGATCATTTCAGTACTGCTCGTTGCTCACACAGTCATTGCTACACATATCCTTATGTGTTTCAGATGCACTCCATTTCATTTCCCAAGGCCACTTTCTCCATCGATGAGGCCTTTACATGTGAATCCCGTAATGTAATTTACAAGATCATATGTAAACGCCGTGGCAAGCAATATATCGGGGAAATTGAGCGACCGCTTCTGTAACCATTTTCATGCTATCAAGTACAGAACACCTACTCCTGTAGCCTCACACTTAAACGGCGAAGGCTACGGTGATGCTCTTGATATTCAGGTCACTGCCATTAGATCCTGCACCACCAATAATAGATCTAGGTATGCTCTAGAAAATCGTCTTTTTTGAGTTGAGTACCCTCTCAAGCCATTTGGACACAATTCTGATCACTCTTTTTCTAGTTCTCGGTCAGAGTGGTCTTTGTCTTTATTCATTTTGTTCCATCATTTACGTCATCCTTTTGTTCGTTTTGTTTCCACATATATTTAATACGTTTTTTTACTTCCTATTCCTATCCTTCTGGCATCTCACATCCATATTTCACTTGGACACGTTTGTGTGGTCTTTTCTACTCGTCGTCTTTTGATGTTATGTGCGTATCTTGATAAAGGCCTTTTGGTTCTAAACATTAATTATGTCCTGTGTATTGTTATTCGTATGATTATATCCTGTGTTTTGTTGTGTGTATTATTTCACGTGAGCATCCGACAGTAATAGTGTGTTAGTCATCATTCAGTAAAACATCATTACCTGTTTTCCATGTGAGTACTATTTGACACAAAGATCATCACATAAATTCAGTTTTACAACTGCATGAACTTAATACAATTGTAGGATGCAAGAAAGAATAACAGAGTACACTTTGTGACCTCATGGACTGAACTCTTCATGCCCTTGATTGGTATTCTTATTCTTCAGCTTTCATTCATGCGTTGTGTCACCGTTTTATTTGCCAATGGCCCGACACATCCGTCTTCGGCAGGCTTGATTGATATTATTGGCATTCTCTTTCTCATTGTTTTGTTGATTCTTAATTGCTGCTGAGTAGTTCTACTCTTGATAGATCAATTCCATTCTGAAAAATGTGCAGGTCTTGAAAGTGAAGTTAATTTAGTGATCCATACAGTGAGTTTGTTTGTTTGTTTTTCATTCGCTCCATTGTAACCATCACGGATATCCGTGCGATTTCCGCCGGGAGCGTGATTACGTTGTGCCACCGTTATGCGCCTTGTAGGCCTAGCACATCCGATTTCGGCATATACAGTGAGTTAATGACTGTTAAAAGATATCTAAAATGTTTTCCTATCAATGAAGAGGGAAAGGAAGCTCGGTAAGGAGGTGTTGGCAATGTTGTGTTCATTCTAATAAAACTCCTGCAAGATGTAGTCCCGAGAACGGAATGCATTGTGTCATGGTTTACAGATTAGTTGCGATATCTGCTCCTTTCTGCCTGACACATCCAACTTTTGCGTTGTTTCTGGGTCACTTTGACCTTATATGAGATGGGTCAACAAACTCCACTAAAAATCTCCTTAGTCACCTCTTATAACATGCATGGAAGGTAATAGTGTCACTATTCTTTGTTCCTCTTTTGGGCCCTAGCAACACACTGGTGAAATGGCTATTGATTCTGTCATGTCCTGTTAGAAACCAAAAAATAAGGAATCATTTCTCCTGTATATTATTTTTGTTGTTGTCTTTTGAAATGCAATTAATGTATGTTGTTAGTAGAATTATTCCTCTCCTAAATCTCATCAATGTGCAACCAAGGAATATAATGCAATTATTAATATTTTTAAGATGCATTTATTATAATTAGAAATGTTTATTGAATTTCACTTAATTCAAGCTTATTTTATTATGTTTTTATTAGTTCTAGTGTATGGCCATTTTTATCTAAAATTTGTTCTTAAACTGTTCTATCTGGGAGCCCTGATCATAGAACATATGACTATTTTATGAAAATGAAAGCTCAATAATGATTATCAAAGCAATCCAAAAATATCAGTTTTCTTTCCTCAATTTTTTTTCCAAGCTTGAACTTTTAGGATTGTTTCTGTAAGGATTCATTTTTTCATCTCAGAATACACAGATGAAGAAGGTGTGCGGTGGGTTCTGAATAAATTGAAACCAACGTATGTCTTACTGCAACCTGATTTTATAAACAACAAGACCAAAAATAACCACTTTACCAGGTACAGCGATGTTAAACAAAAAGGTACGATAGCTTTTCTGTTATTATTCAATACTGAATTTAGATATACTGAAAATTATTTTGGGGTACAAAGGTTTTGCATTGCTCTCATTCAGACCCAGGGTTAGAAAATAATCAAGATCCTAAAAGCACATGGAAACAGACTTTTCGAAGCTTGTGTGAAGTAGTCTGGCTAACACTTTATGGATCGTGTCTGGGCAGTGTAGATTGAGAAGGAGAATGAATTTGTCACATGACAAACAAGATCTTTGAATGACGTATCTCGGTCTCCACAGCCAAAACATTGTCACGTCTGAGTTAGTCTGTCCTGAACTGCCGAGCTTTCATGTCCCATGTTCATGAACATCAAGAATCATGAGCAAGTCTCTGGAGAAGTAATGCTAACACATTGAGTACAATCAGAGGGCAGCATAGCGCTAGAAAGCAATGACATGCAAATACAGTGGGGAACACTCTAAATGGAAATCGCAACTAAAGCAATGTTCCGCTCAAAAACAAGCTTTCAGTTACCTACAAGAAGAAGATAGAAAAGAAGAAACAGCAAATGTTTTCCTTAATGTGCGTAGAGATTCAGACTCATGATGTCTGTGAATGATACCTTGGCTATGAGTGAGAATGAACCAGGACCCAACTCTACTACAGAGTGTTTGCTATTCCAAAACAATGCTCACAAGCAAGAAAAGGTTCATTACACAGGGACAATGCATTTAATTACGCTAGACACACAAGACACTGGACAATTACCAGTGTCTGGCGTCTAATTATGCTAGACACTGGCAGTGGAACACCTCATATGAGATAAGTGTAATCGACCCACGTCTAAATCCATGATTACCTACTCCTTGGATCCTGCCACTCTGGGACATGTTTTGGCTTGTGAAGTCCAAGGGCACAGTGAATGATAAGCGTCACCACATAGACCCGATATGCATCTTGTAACTCGACAGGAAGACTGTCACAGGCTAGGGAAACTCACCTGAATAAAAAGCATGCCAAATTGGCTGTGCTTGGCCTACATTCTGAAAATTGAACGGTATCACAATGTACTTCATTCTCCCTAGTGAAACCATATGAAATTCTTGATGATTAATTGAAAGTGAGCCCAGAAGAAACACTGGTTGAATTCATTTTTTTTTAAATTTTCTGTCATAAGGTTTGTGTAGATATTCATATATAGTGTATTATTTATTTACATAACTTTATGCACAATATATCATTTTATAGATAAATTAATGTTTTTGTACAGTACATTTAAAAGATATTGTTAAAACTTGGACAGATTGGGTTATAAGAAGTGTGAGAAATGTAATACAAACTTCAAAATACAATTCATAAATATTCTTGAGGCATATGACAGTATTATGCTGTAGGTACATTTTTTATTAGGAATGAAAGAGGTGATTTATTGATAGAGTGGGCACAGGCACATAACTTAATAATAGGGAATACATCATTCAAGCAACAGCCAAGAAGGCTGTGTACTTGGATTAGCCCAGGAGATAATACACGGAACCAAATTGATTACATTTTAGTCTCTAAAAGACATAAACAGCATTAGATCTATGAAAACATGGCCAGGTGCTGACTGCAACAGTGATCATATACTACTGGTGGGAAATTTTTGTATAGGATTAAAGAAGATCATGAGATCACCAAGAAATATGAAATTAGATTTAGCATTGAAATCAGATGCTGACTTTAAAGAAAGATACAACATACTTGTACAGAATAGATACAATGCCATTGCAAAGATTCAGAGTATTGAAGATCAATTGGACATGCTAAAACATTTAATAAACCAAACATCTATAGAGATAATACCAAAAGTAAAACATACATAAAAACATAAATAGATGACTGAAGAAATATTAGAATTGATGAGCACCAGAAGGAAAAATAAACACAACATAGAGGAATATCAGAAAATACATAAGGAGATATGAGAGAAATGCAAAATAGCAAAAGAAAGTTGGATGAACAAGAAATGCATGGAAATAGAATCACATTACAACAAAGCTACAACATTATTACATAAACAAATTAACGTGATAACAGGGAAAAGAACGCAAATAGTTACAGGGTGTCTAAAATCTAAGACAGAGCAGGTGTTAATGAAAAAAGATCATATAGTACAGAGATGGTCAGAATATATCAAAGAACTTTATGATAACAGACCCGAGATAAACATACTAGATAACGGCAAGGGTCCATCAATACTCGCAGCAGAAGTAATGGAGGCCCTAAGACACATGAATTATGGCAAAGCCCCAGGACTAAGCAATATCACATTAGAGGAATTAGCAGCTTTGTGTGATTTAGAGTTGAAATAATTGCAAAATTGCTGAATGACATATATAATAGTGGACACATACCTGATGACTTAATGAGGTCCATATTTATAATAGCCTTACCTAAGAAACCAGGGACCACTGAATGTGAAGAACTCCGTACAATCAGCCTCATGCATAAGCCAAATAACAAAAATGCTTCTCAGAATCATGAAGAGAGTGAGAAATAAAATAAAAACAGAAATAAGTTCAGAACAATGTGGCTCCATAGAAGGCAAAGGTACCAACAATGCAATATATATTTTGAGAACACTAATAGAGAGGTCTATAGAGGTAAAAACAGATCTGTACCTCTGTTTTATAGACTACATGAAAACATTTGATAAAGTTAAACATAGTGAAGTTATACACATGCTAGAGAATTTGAACATTAACAATAAGAATTTAAGAATCAGCAAGAATATGTACTGGCAACAGACAGCAGCAATAAGAGTAGGAAATCAATTTGACCCTTTCCAACAAATAAAACAAGGAGTTAGACAGGGATGTGTACTTACACCAGGCCTGTTCTCTTTATACAGTGAAAATATAATGCATGCAATAGTTGATATCCCAAGAATATCAGTGGGAGGACATAACATAAATAATTTGAGATATGCGGATGACACTTTTCTGACTGCAAAAAGTGAGGAAGATCTTCATGATTTAATTAATGTAGTAGTCACAGAAAGTAAAGAGAAAGGCCTCTTCCTAATATATCAAGAAAATAGAAGTAATGGTTATTTCAAAGAAACAAAATACCACAACTTGAAAGATCAAAGTGAATGATATAGTATTAAAACAGGCCCACCAATTCAAATATTTAGGTACAACAATTACAGCAGAAGGAAGAAGTTCAACAGAAATAAGAAGTAGAATAGGGCCTTTAAAAACAACATTCAGAAAAATGAAAAATATATTATATAATATGACCTTGTATTTAGAGGTGAGAGAGTGCAGTGCTATATAACTCCTATACTAACATATGGGTGCAAGTCTTGAACAATAAACAAACTGGAAAGTGAGAAATTAGAGGCAATAGAGGTGTGGTTTTGTAGAAGAATGCTGAAAATACAATGGACTGCTAGAAAAACTAATGTGGAGGTGTTGAAAGAGTGAAACAGATCTTAATCAATAATATAAGAAAAAGACAATCTTCATTTTTTGGCCACTTCATGAGACAGGCAGGTTTGGAGAACATAGTCACAACAGGCAAGATTGAAGGCAACAGAGACAGAGGGCAACAACATGAGAGAATTTTAGACAGTTTGACAACCTGGCGCGGCAGCAAAACAATAGCGAACTTGATACATAATACTGGAGACAGAGCTGTGGAGAGCCATGATTGCCTATGCCAGCCGGCATGGCACCTGATGATGATGATAACATTTTTATTTTGGTTCAATTTATCTGTATGAACATCATTAAAAGCAACAACAAAAAAACGCCCTGCTTGACAAGATTTGTATGTCAATGAATTTTTAAAACAGCTCAATAGATGTAGAGCATTTACTTTGTTGTGCTACTTCATTCTAGTATTTTGAAATTAAAGTATGCCCTGTTCCATGTACACATAATCATTTCTTCAGCACTAATACAATACATGCAATAGTTTGCAAGAAAATTGTAAGAGACTGAGGGTCATGAATTTCAGAATACAGTATAAACATTTGTTTTACTTGAAGTTATGACATCTGTCTTAAACAACGTTATTTGTCCTTAACAGAGGAGAGACGGCCAACAGTAAATGAACTTTCTAACCAGAGGGGCATTATGCAAAAAGTAAATGGTTGGAAGCTATACTTCTCTGCATCACAGATAGAAGAACTAGTAAGTCTTATCAGTTAGGTTATTATGTATATACTCAATATATCTCAATATCTAATGAGCACCTTTGTGCTACCATGAGCTGAAAGTGGAGCAAAGAATAGTAAATGTCACAGGCAAAGTTGACTGTCTAATCCCATAGGTCAAAGTTATGCAAAGGACTTTACGATCAAGCATACGATCATGATAGTGTTGAATGTACAGCGTCGAAAGACTCAGATATAGGCAAGCTGTAAATTATGACAAGACACATTCCAAACTCTGAACTACAACCAACAGGAGTTAAAGAAGAACTGTTGTAAAAACATACAGAGTTGACTATTCATTGTTCATATGTTACAAAAAAAAACCCAGGTTGTTCATGTTTTACTGCCAATTTCATTGTTCCTATATATCAAGTGACATATTCTTTCCAGAATGCCTCTGTTCTGGGCAAGCAGGTCTGCATTGGCCAAAGACATGTGCGTACATTCTGCAATGTTGCTGGTCCATTGTCTTCTTGGTCTTCCACTTCTTCTCCTACCTGGCATTCTGCGCTCTAGAATCAGCCTTTCAATACTATCATGTCGCTTTAAGTGTCCAAAATACTGTAGATTCCTTCTTATGATGGTATTTAGAAGCCACCCTTCGTTTAGTTTCAGTAATTTCAAAACTTCAATGTTCTTCTTTTTCTCTCATTGTTCATATATTACCCAAAAAAACCCCAGATTGTTCATGTTTTACTGCCAATAAAAAAAATGTAGAGGGAACTAACTATTAATTATGAAATCATAATTGGTAGCATATCCTATTTAGGATGTAGGATTAATCATATTTCACACTTTTAACATTGATTATATGTTACACATTTTCATTTCAGATGGAAGTTGAGAAAGAAATGGAAGAACAGTTTCTAGCACTCCAGGCAGCTTTAGTTCAAATCCCAACAAACAAACTCAGCAATGAAGAGGCTGCAAAAATTCATGAGATGTCACAGGTTAGACAATTTACTAAGATAAACTTGTCTTGGCTGTAGATTTGGTAAACTGCTCTCATTTCTGATAGTAGAGTTGTCTTTTGATTAATTCACACCCGCCGAAGATGGATGTGTTGGGCCATTGGCGCAAATAAAACGGCAACACAACGCATTTACATTCTCTGGACTACATCCTGCTGGACTTCTAGTAGGACAATGGTCCTGCTATAAGGGAGATCCAGCAGGAGTTTGAGAATGAACGCTGAAGAAGAAGAAGAAGATTAATTCACAAAATCATTTGTGGTTCTTATTTATAGCATTTGATTTGTAATACTTTTAATAAATCCTAGTTTGCTAGAGCCTGTATTTTTCAGTGTGTCTGCCTTCAAAATTTGCACCATTAAAAAATGTCTCAAAAGATTTAGAGGATTGACTTTGTGTGCTTAAGTTTCCCCATATGTACTCTTCCTTTCAACAGAGCATCATGTCATTTGCGGAGTAGCTTTAAGTGATCCATAGATTTCCGTGTTTAAGCTGAGAATTTGTGTACATTTATCCAAAGAGTTAAGGGCCGCTGCCTATAAACAAGCATAATACAATTTTTATAAAAATATTACAGCAAATACTGGTAACGGGGAAACACCGGTTAAAAAAAACCAGTGACTCTCATGTTTTTGGCTAATATATTCAATCCAGTATAAATTGTCTAAGGCTATTATTCACCAGTATCTGATGTTGTTTATTAACCGAAATACAGTAACATTTAATACATAGAATATCTTCTGTGAAAACTGACGAAATATGCAGATCTACTAGTAACTTATGTTTATCTTCTAGGCCTACCTGGTAGTCTTTTGGAAGAAACTTTGATAGTAACAGACAAAATTAAAATGGATTTTACTTGTGTACAACAAAATGTTTAAACAAAATTAGCTTTAGAAACACACAAAAACCAAAATACAGAATAACGTCAAATATTGGTAATAGAGGGAAAAGCTTACAGGTGCCAGTCCAAACATTCATTGAAACCTTCAGTCCGAATCACAAAGTCTGATAGAACTTGCGAATGTCATCATGTCATGGAAACATCAGAGTGAATATCGTCAGTCTTTGGTACATTGTCGCCTTCAGCATCTCCCTAAAAGACAGTGTTGTCCTCACTTCCATTCATTACCAGAAATATCCTACCACGATTCTTTGACCCTCATAGCGATTGTGGTAATGTCAACATTTTTGACATTACCACAAAATCTGCCACAGACATCTCTGATTGCACAGTTACAGACATTTGCTTTAGAACTTAGGCAAAGACAGGACTTTAAATTACTGTCCAGTTGCACTCAAAAACTACAAGATGTGGTAATATACACAGATCAACAGAGAAATTAATACAGATGAGATTTTGTTACCTACAAAAATGACAGGACAAAGGTTGAGAAATCCTACTGCACCACCACAATCAAGCACGATAATGGAGATAGGAGCAGTTACTGCGGCACACATCTTGGGAGCCGCGTTAGCGCAGTGGTTAGCGCACTGGCTTCGCATATGAGTGGTCCTGGGTTCATTTCCCAGTTGAGACGGAAATGTTTTTCAGATCGCAACGGGACCCGGGTCGACCCAGCCTTAAATGGGTACTGGATTAATCCGGGAAGTAAAGACTGTGAGGGAGAGGAGATGGCTACCGCCCTCATTTTCAGAGCCTCTGAAATGTGAGATCGCTAACATCTCACACCCCTATGGCATTAATAAATGCTATGGGTTACTTTATTTTTACTGCTGCACACGGTGGGTGACTGAAATATCAACTAACATTGTATACTCTCAGATTCCCAAAGCATGCTGCATAAGATAAAAAGATGCATGTTAAAAAAATAATGGATCATACTATTGAACATCTCAGTTATCCAAAGTATTACATGGATCAAGATATACTGCCCTAGTCATGAAGGGGTCAGAGGCACTTAAAGTGCAGACTCATTAGTGGGCAGTGCTGTAGTTAATGGCACAGTGCCGAGCAGAGATAGGACCTACCTAATAAGGACAGTCATGGATTTACTATGAATACTCTACAAAATGAAGAAGATGCTAAAAAAGGCAATATTCATGTTCAGAGAATGATAAAAGGGAGATGGAAGAAAGTGCGTCATCACAGGAAAGACCAGAAGAACCAACAACTAACTGGGGCACCAAACTTATATACTTTTAGATGGCTGACGGAATGGCAAGCAGAGTATTTATGTGAATATTTCTTGTGCAGTGATGCTGGTTCCTTATCAAGAATGATAAAGAATATGCTGGAGGTGATAACCTGAACATACAAGGAATGACAGAAATGGGATGATCAAGGGGAGAAAGTGTGTCCTCTAAGAAGATCCAAAAATTACATAACCAACATCTGACTAGGACTCTGAGATAGCTGCTGAAATGGATAGCAGAGCACTTATTGGGCAGTTCCATGATGCTAGTTCCTAATCATTCAGTTATTTTCTAATAATGAGACCTTCTGATCTGATTAGAGAAACTTGGAACAGGGGTAATAAGGTTTTGCTAATCACTGGAAACACATATCACATAACACACACAAATTGTTAACACCAAAAGGCCTTTATCACGAATACATTCACAACAAAAAATGAGTAAGAGCTGCACTATTAATGTTCACACGGCAGAGCTAAATATAGATAAAACCCAGAAGAGATGGTCAAAGCTGAAACAATACAAACAGCAAATAGACACAACACACACCCAAATATTGGTGTCAAAATGATTAGAAACATCGGGCTTGAGATTACCCTGGACCAATTACCACGCTTGAGATTACCCTTACCCTATCCCTGAGGCTCTTGTCACGTCTCTAAGCAACCAGAGTGGGGCCACAGAACATATCACACTATATTACATATTATTGATCTTCCTTATGCGGATTTCATTTGTAAGCAGCACCACTCATATATTTAGCAGCTTTGTCAACTCAAAGTGAACATAGCAGCTAGTTCACATGAGATGGAGGTTATAAGATTTTCTTTCCAAGCGACAGACACTGATAAGATATTCTCATGACATGTAATTTTTCTGAGAGTATGGGGAGTTTTTTTAACAGCAGATGTGTATATTCTATTGTTTCTGCAGGCAAACATTCAGCGATGTCAGTTAATACAAAGTCAACTATCTGACACTAGAACAACCATGATACGGACTTTGGAGCATAAACCTCGCATACAGGAGATTGTCAACAAGCATATGAGCAAACGACCTATCAAGAAAAAAGAGAGAACGTAGCATTGGTTATTTGTGTTTAGTTTGTATCTTCTCTACATTTCTCCCTGGTTTACTGTTCTTTTTTAAAACTTGACATTGCAAAATAGCAATTTTTTTTATCAATACCAGATAATGGCAAGGTGTTCCAAGGGTACACATTTAATAATTCAAAAATAAGAGCCATAACATGTCAAAGTTGTAAGGGTGCCACATTAAAGACATCAACACAAAAAAGCTTTTCAGACACCTCTGTCTTCTTTCATTCTGTGAACAAATATGTTCCCACTTAGGGTGTCACTGGAGTCTCTTTCTTACAACAGCAGTATACAAAATGTATGCTCCAGTCTCTTTCTTCCAGCAGTATACAAACTCTGTGCCCTAGTCTCTTACAGCAGTAAACAAACTGTAATCTGGTCTTTTTCTTGCAGTAGCAGTAATATACAATATTTCTTTTCCTGAATCTTCTCACTGGTAACTCCAGCTTCAATTCTACAGTAACTTCCATTCTACTGCAACACTCAATGTGGTGTAATGGAAGCAAGTGCCACTGCAAATGGCAAGGACTAGACTGACTGAATTACCAGAACCATGATTCCTATTTTTGATGGTTAAAAACTATGTTATGACCAAATAGGACATAGGTAAAGTAAGTAAAGGTAACCCATAGCATTTAACTTTCATTAATGATGTGAGATGTTAGCAATCTCACATTTCTCTGCTATATGAGGGCGGTAGCCATCTCCTCTCCCTCACAGTCTTTACTTCCCGTACTGATCCGGTATCCAATTAAGGCTGGGTCGACACGGGAGCCGTTGCAGTGTGATAAAATATTTCCGCCTCAACTGGGGAATGAACCCATGACCACACATATGCGAAGCCAGTGCGCTACACAGCCCCACTACACAGCCCCACAATAGGACTAATGTCATTTGAAAGAATGAGAGAATTCTTATCTCACCATAAGAAATACAATTTTACTTAACAAATCTTTGGGATTAACTTTGAGATAAACAATGGTTTTCTGACATGGTTCAGATCTTAATTGTGCATCAATGAAGAATTTATTACAATGGCTTATTGCAGAGCCATACTCTATATACTTGTTGGATCCTAACAATAACTGTCACAAGTAGCAACTATGTAAGTAGAAAAGCATCTAGAAAGAAGTTACATTGAGCCAACTTTAAGAAACTTATTGTCTCTACAATATCTCTAATATAATGTGACCGATGCATATGTTTACATTTTATTTTGAACTTTAGACTTAATGTATACACTAGGCCAGGGCTATTCAATTGGTGGCACGCAGGCCAAATCTGGCCTGCAGAGGCTTAGTAAGTGGCCCACAGATCATTGCTAAAACAGTGAAATCAAGTTATAAAAAAACGAACCACTGGCCCGCAATGATCCCCATTTTCTACATTTTGGCCCCTGAGTAAATATAATTGAAGAGCCCTGCACTAGGCCATTTTCTACAAGTGTACTACACTGTAGTCACTGGGTCTATTTTGTAACTTGGATCTACTTTGTACTACTGTATTACTTCCATATGAAGTGTTTTAAATATATGGATTTCATGAGACGAGTTCTTTTCTAGCTTAATGCAATTCTGTATATTAATAAAAGGATAAGTTTACTGTTTCTAATGGGTTTTGGAATAGTGATCTGGAATGGTGTTGTGACCTTTTTATCCTTAAGTAGCTATGACTTAGATTTCCTGCTCATGCTGGACATTTAGTTATCCAGGAAATAGGGTAATGACAGGGTCTGGGTTTGTGAAGACAGTTTACCATTGTCACAATCTCTGATAGTCATAAGAGCACAATATTTGAAGAACGGATTCTGATTCTATGTTACATTCATGTCAGATCATGTGTTTGGGTACTTTGCTGAACTTTTTCTTTCATCACTCTGCATTCACTGTCACAATGAGCCATTGTAGGAGTGATTTTTCTGGTTCTGTGCAATGCCAGCAACCTACAATCTCTTGTTACAAATGGGAAATCTAGTCCCTTTTGAACTAGACCTAACTTGTTAGGCGGTCTTGTAGTTGGCCTGGCCAGGCATACCGTTTTTCAGCCATGGTGGCATACTTAAAGACATATCTCCACAACAAGTGGCTGGCCTTGATGGGGGATCCATTTCGTAGATGTGTACACTGGAGTCACTGGATCTATTGTGTAGTTATGTGCACTGGAACCAATGGATCTGTTTTGTAGATATGTACATTGGAGTCACTAGATCTATTTTATACATATGTACATTGAAATCACTGGGTCTATTTTGTACATGTGTACAGTGGAGTCAATGAATCTATTTTGTAAGCATACATTGGAGTCACTGAATCTATTTTGTACATATGTACATTGGTAGTCACTGAATCTATTTTGTACATATGTACATTGGAGTTATTGCATCTATTTTTTACATGTGTAAACTGGGCCCCAGTTTGTACAGATGATATTAAAAATTGCAAATAAATGTTTATATTATTATAGTTGTGTATTTTAAGATTTGTCAAATCAAGTTGATGTGACTTGTTTCATGTGACTATATACACAAGTCCTGGCCACAGCTCTCCATATCATATTTGTAATATTCATGTGTATGAGTTATTAGGTATTTTGTGGTTGGATGGATATGAATCGTTATGTTGCAAAAGGTGATATGAAATGTGAACATAACTATTACAATGAACGGAATAAATTATTATGGTTTATAGTTCTGAGTTGTTAGATGTTTGTTCGTTTATATGGTGTGTGTTTTGCTATAACCCACTCAATCCCTTAGTGGCCAAAGTAGGCAGCTATATATTCCTTACTGCAGCTGCCGTTCTCGTCCGATAGACAGATGGTCATTTAGATTTATGCCTGTTACCGGTTCCATGCTAAATTTAACGCTGACATGATTACCTGGTCTTGGCTGCTTCTAGTGTTGTTTTCTGATCATTTCTAACAGCTGTCATTTCGAACTGTGAAAGGTTTATTATGACCTTCACTTTTTGTCAAAACTTGGTAAAAATGGCTACGCATTATTCAGATGATGTTGGTACAGAATTTTTTAAATGTAATTTCAGAGAACATGAATGAATCAGAATTTGATGGGGAATTATTAGTTTAGTATTTAGAATTTGAAGTAGCAACAATTGTCGATCTGTAGTGTAAGCCTAATTGATGATGTGTGAGGGTGCCGCATGAATGATTTAGAATGTGTCAACACCACTGATGGGGTGCAAAGGGTACCACACTGCTCTCAGTGGGCACACGGTTAGCAGATAACCAATATCCCCAAAGTACCTCCTCGTGGTGCACCCAGGAAACAAATACAGCTGCTCATGCTGATTCTGACTAAACCTTTCTGGGATCATGTCCGTGAATGCGGAGGCAGCAGATGGAAAGAAAATTGACAGCCAATATCTCTGACACCACTGCACCAACACATGCAGTGGCACTGTCAACACACAGTGATGCTAGTCAGTCTGGTCCGAGCATTGTAGGGGTGGCCAATGAAAACAACATGCAAAGGTAGATGCATGGTGAGAGACGAAAAGGTAACATACTTAGTACAATGAGAGGGCAGCACAGCGCAAAGTGTAAATAGAAAGGGAAAAACGTTCCAAAGAAATCGGAACTACAAACTCTGTTAGCTCGAGACAAGCTTCTAGTTACCGGTGCTCCTTATGGGCAGAGACCCAATCGTGAGCGCCCAGAAAAGAAAGCAGCCCCTGGCACAACTCATGTAGAGCTTTCCTATACTAAAAACATGCTTGCAGAGAGAAAGGGTTCCGTACCCGATGGGCTCAGGGACAACGAAGGCAGCTATGGCCCAATTCTACTGTCAAGCTTTCCTATACTTGAAACATGCTCGCAGAAAGAAAGAGTTCATTACTAAATGGGCTTAGGCAAACATGGGACAATGTCATTTCAGCTTGAGAACATGCTATGCTCCTAAATGTGTGGTGAGACTTTCTTCCAGAACCAGGCTCTTGGATGAGAAAAGGTTCAGTACCCGATAGGTACAGGCACAAAACGTCTAATTACATGAGGCAAAGCTCACTGACTGGAACACCTTGTGGGAGATAGATGTGAACAGCAATCGTCTCAGCAAAGAGTCATTACACACCCAAGTACCCATCGACAGATAGGCAGGATGACACAGGCTAGGGAAACCCACTAGCTGAATTAAAGGCACGACGAAAACGGATGTGCTGGACCTCGGATGTTCAGGCCACAGAGTGATCCAACCGAGTTGCAAATAACACAGTTCAACTGTGGAACTAGCAATACAATGTACTTCATGCTCCCCTGCAGAAAACACATGATTTATTCGTTGTGGTTATAAGAGAACGAACACAGTTGATCTATGTCAATATTGATCAATTTCATGAGAAATCAGGTCCTGCAAATGACATTGACTGAAATTACTCTTTCAATCAAGACTTAGGCCTAGTTTTCACTATTTCTACGCGAGTCATTCTTTGGGGGTACATGCAGAACGTTGTGTAATGACGGAATCAAAATATTCAGAAAAACGAAATCTATTTTGGAAACCTTTTTCACCAGATGTCTAGGGCTTTCTTTATGTGAACTAGGCCTCTGTGTTTGGAGTAGTTAACAGTTATAGAATGTTGTCATGCTGTATAAGGGAGACTGCTTTGCAGATTTCATTTGAACATTTATCAGCAAACAAATTGACACAAATAAATGAAGCCGACATGAAACTGGTGCTTGTTTTCATCTTGCATGTTATATGACAAGTAAACTTATCTTGCATGACATTCACAAAGACATGTTCACAGATCAGTACCTCTTCCATTTATCAGTTAATTGGACTTTGAATCATACAATTTTCTTGCGATTTGCACTTATGATTTTTGCAGAGTTATTTCCCTTGTCATGGGACTGAAGCTCAGAGTTTTTCATGATCAGCGGGGATTGACAGGGTTAAATAGTCGGTTTTTATATTTCTGGGTTGCACGCTTATTGGTGAATAGTTTGTTGATTGTGTGTGTTTTCTGGTGGGGTATTTTGTGGTTTTCTTGTGTGTTTTAGAGGCTTCTACAGTTAACTGTGGTCTTGAGACTCAACATAATTTGTGGTTGACTAATCCTTTCATATTCCGGTTTAAGTAATGAAGGGATGTTTTTTTTCCTTCTTGCTGAATCAAGAGCTGGTTGATCATTAATTTAACACATTAATATCATAAAAATTAATTATGTGTTACTGAAAAGGATTCAAGGATTTCCATTGTGTTTAACAAGTCCTTTGATTGTATACATAGACCTCCACTGTGGAACTGTCTTGAAATATATAAATTCAAGAAGGAAGCCTGAGGATAAATTAAAAATTATTGAGTAACAGGACTCACAATTTCCATTAGACTCAAGAATCTTGAAATATGGATTCCAACTGAAATACATGAACATTATAAAAGCATTTTACGATAACTCACGATGCTGTGTAAGAACAGAAGTTGGCAATTCGTAATTGTTCCCAGTAAATACAGGAGTGAAGCAAGGATGTGTCATGTCACAGATGTTAGTATTACAATGGATTGGGTCATGTGAAATTGCACCGCCAATAAAAATCATGGTATTGAATAGCTCGAAAATAAAAGTCTTGGAGATCTTGACTTTGCCTTCTCAACATAATTTGCGGTTGACTAATCCTTTCATATAGCCTTGTACCCACCCACCCCCTTGAGCAGAAGGCTCCTCCAATAGGCATCGCACAAGCCAAAAGGGGAAGCCTCCTGGGTA
Organism: Meghimatium bilineatum; assembly: GCA_034231615.1. Lineage (NCBI taxonomy): Eukaryota > Metazoa > Mollusca > Gastropoda > Stylommatophora > Philomycidae > Meghimatium > Meghimatium bilineatum. Next base: position 60,560,671 of record CM067299.1, on the reverse strand, counting down.
TGAAAGAAAACTCAGAAACCTCCCCATAGCACATAGGAAGTAAGAGCTAATCGCTCATAATTCCTGGGGTTCTCAAACATACAAACATATAGTCTTCTCAACATATATTGCTAAAAAAAAAAAGAATCAAAATGTTTTTGGAGTTACTTTTATAAAAGATATTAACTGATTGGACATCATTTGACCTATTGACCTTGCCTAGCTGGTCATTTACTTCTCGTGGTTACCTGAATTTCCTAACCTCATGGTTCATGAGGTCAAGATCAAAACATTTTTAACAATAACTTGTGAGCCATGTTATCAGGAATGTACCCCATAGGTCACTTTTGGGATGAGCTCGAGAAACGACACGCCAGCAAGATGTGGTTCTAGTCAATATCCAACAGTTGTCACGTGCACCGCGGTAAGAAGTGGCAGCCATTTCAAAACAGATCCAACTGCTAATCAAATCTATGTTAAGGAGATGTCATTCTCTGATAGAGGCCACCTTACTAATACTGAGGCCTCAGTAGCAAAAAATAAAAGCTGAAACCAAATTGAATAAACACCATTTCATTGTTAAAGTCTGAAAGGTTCTTCATACCATGGTTGAAACATTAATTCCGTAAAATAAAATTTTGGTGCATGTCAGAAATCTGCATGTCAGAGGTCTATTAGCACTGCAATAATGTATTTCTTTTTTTTTAACAGTATAATTTGAGGATGATTGATTGCTAGCTGGAAACTTTGGTCTTGCAATTTCCTTTCTTTAGGATATAATGACCTCTTCTTCCTATCTTTCATTGAGCACTGTTTCTCTAACTTTTAAATTTTTCTTATATTTTGGTTCTTTGAAACTCTTGCTACAGATTTTCCATTCATTGTGAGTTGTAATGTGTCTACACCTCTGCTAGCTTTGTTCAGAACTTTCTGATACTCTTATGATCTAGCTGCACAAACATAACAAATCAATCACATAGAAACAACTCAGTGAGCACTGATGTGTCTGAATTCAGTTTAATGTTCTGACAACAATATAGCTGGAAGTCTAAAATTCACAAAGAGATGGACCAAACAATACATATTGCTCGGGATGCATATACACTTGATAAAACTCAGGTAACTGCACATTCAGTTATAAAACAAAAAAAAACATACATACATAAAATCAGCAAACACACCCATTTATCTCTCCTCTCCCCAAACCCCCCCCCCCTCCTCCCACCCACCGAACTGCTATGTCATCACCACTACACGAAAATATGTTACAGAAGATAAGGATTGCAGAATTATTCAATGATGGTATAGCTGGAAATATCAAAACCCAATATACATTATACAAAATATAGCAGACTAAAATAATATTTTTACTAAAAGGTTCAAGGTGGAAATACCATTATGACAAGGTGGGGAAGGCAAAGATCATATTAGTATCTTGTGTCACTGTTGGTTCCAGATTTTTGATCAATTTAGTCTGTTTTACTTTGTCAAGTTACCGTTGCATTTTGCTTGGTTGATAATTATACTGCAGTCTTATACATTAACCTTCTTTACTTTCCCTCTTCTTTTTTTTTATAAAGACTGAACTAACCACTGACCCACCTTCAAGCAGGAACAATTTTGGCTGCTTGGTTGTAGTTATTTGATCCTTAAACATTGGTCATACAGTGAAGTCATTTTTGTCCTCATGTATTTTAGCTCAATTCATTATCATTTCTTCATTCTTCAGCTTCTGGTTGGTTCTAAAAAACTGGTTATATTTTTTCTTGAGGATTACAGCCACTAACAGACATGCACTCACAAAGCTAGAGCTTAACATCATACCTGGCACAAGTCTGCAAGAACTATTGTGAGGGCATATCAGTGAAACACATGTTATGGGAACTATCAGCATGCATATTCTTTGACGACATCTGCTGAAAGTGACTGAGAATCAATAGGTCTGTCCACAACATGTCTCCCAGAATAAAAGACTGCCAAGTCTGTAGAATTTCACCCTACTCACACTGAGTTAAATCACCAGGGATTTGCATAATCTCTCCATCAAAAATAATGTCATTAAAAATGCCCCTTGGAACTAAATTAAAACTCAACTGCCTGACAATGGGACAAAGTGAGATATGCTTATCCTCAACTAATCTTCCACAGTGCAGTACCACTGGTTGTTTTTGAGCTGACATCACTACATTGTTGTCATGTAGGTCCTCAGTCTTGCTCAGCAAATGTCAAAAGTGTGTGCATGCTGTGGCTCGTTGGTTGAACACTCATTCTGCCCTTCAGATGCTCAGTATTTCTCGTGCCATACTTAATACCAAATTTTCCTAAATCACATCTTAGTTGCGTGAATTATTGCATTGTCAACGCCTAACTGGTGCTCAGTAAGCAACTTCAAAGTGTTCAAACCTTTCATCCATTCTCAATTTAGATTATTGGTGCATTTAACACATTCCTATCTGCTCTTTCAATTTTGCAAATATTTCTATGGAAATAAATTCACATTATATATCTAAGAGGTTGGGCATAAATGTATGTATAATGTGTCTGTACCTCAAGCGGAAACTGCAGTTTAATTTTAGTATAACATTTCAAACGGCAATCTCAGTTTAGTATTAGTTTAGCTAATTTACTTATGGTGTCTTCTTCCCTGTTTAACTTATTTAGAAAGTTTCTAAAACATTAACAAACTTATAAACATTCCACTCTTGAAAACATGAAAAACATTTGACCAACGAGCGAAAATATTGACACACTGGGGGAGAAAATGTACAAGTAATGCAGATACATATTGCACATAAGAGCTGGAGTGAAGAAAACATAGATAGTTAAAAACAAATAAACTAAAAATAAATGCATTAAAAAGGGATCTTACTAGAACTATATTAAAAATAAATCATTTGACACCATTTATAATATATGTACATGTAAAATAAAGTCATTATATATATATAATATATATATATATTTATTATATGGTAAGAGTAAATATGAATATGGGATGTAAATAATGATTACTCAAGTTTTCAATCACATTGTGATAATTTTATTTTGGTGCCATCTTAACATTAAGAGCAATTAAAATCTCTGGCAATGTTTGTTCCCATTAAATCTTGTCAATCTGTCTGTACATCCACATGGAAAATCTTCAATTATGTCTCCTAGTTCCTTGTTTCAATGACACATGTCCAATCCTAGGGTGACTACCAACCCCTACTTGGAGCGTCTACAAGTGGCAGATAGTGGAAAAACCTCAAAGGAGACCAGCTGCATATAAGCAGCCACTGACCAAACTGGTGTTGCTGACTACAAGGACAGGGGCTGGATTATAGAAATAAAATACAATCCCAAGGAATAGATACATGTCTACACAGATGGATTGGCAGAGGGAGTAGTAAGGAATGGAGGAGGTGGAATTCTTATAAGACTCAAAGATAGAAAGACAATATCAAAAATTTTTCTAACCGGGAAATACTCATTATAACCACCTGGTTACGCCATCACTCTAGTCACTTGGTTATATTATCACTTTAAATACCTAATTATATAATTCCTCTAATAACCTTGTTATGTCATTACTAACCACCTTATTCCTCTGATCACAAGGTTGTCATCACCTAGGTATGTCATCCCTTTAACCACTTAGTTATGCTCACTCCTCAAACATTTGCATTCAAAATTAAATTCCACAGCTTCTTCTTCTTCTTTCCTTCCTCTTTTACCCTTTACGGGTGTCGAGGGAGATACAATGTTCTTGTTCTCGCTTTTCTCGTAGATTCAGATGTTATTTGGCGTTCGTGTAATGTCTCTTTGATGTTGTCGATCCAGCGTACTCTAGGTCTACTCCTGGCTCTTCTTTCTGCTTCTCCTGTCTTCATATATGCTTTATAAACTAATATATAATGAGTCACACTGCATTCTTTCCAGATGACCAAACCATAATTCCACAGCACTTGGATGTAACCGACTCCTCCACAGTAAATAAAACAATCAATAGCTTGACTAATTTACATTGATAATAAAATCTAGAGATTGATGCAATTGCACCAAAAACATTCACAAAACTAAAGCTACAGAATAAATACCGCCATATGGGATGCACAGGGTAACATGACATATACGGTCACTTATATTGGCACTGGTTTCATGCAATCCCAGGGTAAAAGTTAGTTAAGATATTGTTAAGCACCTACTTGCGCATACCAAAAATCTAGTTTCAAGGTTTGTGCAGCACCAAGCCAATGTTTTGGGGATTGACACTGAGCTGTGTAGACTGAGACGGAATAAGCATTCATTCTGACAGATACTTCTTGATCCTTAGTCTATAAAACTGTTGCAGCACTATTTAAGACAATGACTAGCCATGACTCCACAGTTGAAAGATCAGTGAGCTAGTTAGTCTCCGGTAAAGTTTATCGACTTCGCTGTCTATGGTAAGAGGAAACATGGACAGCATGTATAGACAATAGAGAACTAGAAGGATTGCTCAGTGGAATTGGCAGCACACTTGTGCCAATGAAGTGTGGAAGCCATAATGAAAGCAGTGTTCATGGTCAAGAACAAGATTTTAGTTATCTTCCTGAAGCACGTGACATTGAAAAGCAAAAGGCAGGAAGTCAAATTGCCACAGTCCATAAAATAATGATTTAGAAACTTGAGTTTTGATAAGGTGTTCACAATGTTAGTGAGTGAAACCTCGAATAACCTTAAGCACGCTAGTTTACAATTACGTAATTTCTCTCCTGCAGTCGGATTCTTTTTTGAAAATGTTGGGTGGCTGTTTTGAAAACACAATAACTTTTTTGTTGTTAGAGATATCTAAATAATATTTGTACATATAAATAAAGAAGTGAATTATGCATATATTGGTGTAAGTTTTGTTTGTGTGTGTGTGTGGTACGAAACATGTGAGAAAGTCGTAAAGATGTTTTTTCACAAAAAACAAATTATAACCCGAAAAAAAAACCAACAAAATAATTTAAAATTTCTAACGTTTTTTGGAAATTTCCTGACGTGGCTACAGACCTAATTTGACAGTATTTATGTCAAAATCCATAATGAGTTTACTGAAGATACGATAAAACAAAAGTCTATACAACCTAATTCACTTTCATGGTGCTGCTCTGGTTTGAAATTGTCAACATATTTCAATGACATTCTGTTCATATTGCCACTAAACTTGCAGAAAAATTGGAAGTCAATTGAATAACTTGCCAGATTTCAAATAATCTGGTAACCAGAATTTTAAAAATGTGGCTTCTTTTAATGATCACAGGGGACCTAGCAACGGGGCCTTTGGGGGGGGGGGCTTGTACACTCAACAGCGGCTATCTTATACAGTGTAAACTGTTGTCGAACGCACTCCAAAGGAGCATGCTAAAGGTTAAGAGGGCAAACCAATGCTAATCATAATTATAAACCAATTATACTGTCAAGCATTTCATATACCCAAACGAGGCTATCAGATAATAAAGAGTTTTATATCAATAGGAACAATGGACTGTCTAATTATAGTAGATCAGTTTACTGACAGTGGGAAATTTATGAGATAGGTGTAACAATATCACACATAGGTCTATGCATATTGGTCTCTAAATTTAAAGTCCAAGGGCAAAATGGGTTATGAACTGTCATGACAAGAGTTGATGCACACTCCACGCTTGTCGACCAATTGGAAGACTGTCACAAGTTAGGAAAGCCCACCTGAATCAAAACAGGATACGCGAGGACTATATGATACAACTTAAACTGTAGCACTATGCATTCTAACTCTCTATTTCAAATCACATGCAAAATCATGCTAGTTAATGTGAATGCAAACCAGCAACAACATATCATCACACAACCAAATTGTTCTCTGAGAATATTCATAAGTAGATCCAAATGACATAATTCAAAATACACACATTATTAGCATTATCAAAACACACGCCATCTTGACATATTTTAAATATAAGTTGACATTCAAATAACACCCTAGCTGATACATTCAAATAATGCACAAGTTGATAGAAAACAAAGGACATTTGTTAAGAGATTCAGAATCTATGGGTGATAATTCCCTCATGTATCTTCATGAGCTATAAATTTGAAAAGTGGCACGAATGATTGGACCCCATTTGGATCTTAAGCCCATTTCAATAAATTTAATTTCTACAAGTTGACAACTTTGCCAAGTCAGAAACTGAGAAACAAGATATCACAGCATACAATGACAGGAATACACCTCAGTTAGCTTGTACCAGAATTTAGATTTGGAGGTGAGGTGACTAGTTTTACATCTTGCAATTATTAACTTGCCCTAACTCAGTAATAAGGTACCATTTTTGAAATGACTGACTGGCTAGTTTTCCTGATCAGAGAAGTGAACTCAGTGTATACAAATTACAGCATTGCTCCAATCAGTATAATACATAATCTTGAACTACTTGACTTCAACACCACTCTAGCCACTTGATTACAACAGCGCTTTAACTACATAACTATCAGCACTCTAATGACTCCACTATATTTTGGTACTTCAGCTACTTGGATGAGTCACATAACCAACCTATTCATTATCATCATCAGTGTCGTCTTCACATCAAAGGTTTGCTGCAAAAGACCTCCAATATCCTCTGTCTATGGTCTTGGTGGTACATTCTACTAGAATGTCCAACCGAACTACTACTGAACAAGTGACACACCCAATACTACTGAAGAATAAGTCACAAATCAAACTACTGCTGAGCTAAACAAGTCTCATATCCAACTACTGCTGAACAACAAATATCACATCTAGCTATTGCTGAACAACAAGTCACACATCCAACTACTACTGAACAAGCCACACATCCAACTACTGCTGAACTCAAGTCACACACCCTACTACTACTGAAAATAAGTCACACATCCAACTACTGCTGCACTTAACAAATCACTTAACCTACTACTAATGAACAGGAGACACACCCTACAACAGCTGAACTCAAGTCACACACCCTACTACTACTGAACAAATCACACATCCAACTACTGCTGCACTTAACAAATCACTTAACCTACTACTAATGAACAGGAGACACACCCTACAACAGCTGAACTCAAGTCACACACCCTACCACTACTGAACAAATCACACATCCAACTACTGCTGCACTTAACAAATCACACACCCTAATACTGAATAAGTCACACATCCTACTACTACTACTACTACTACTATTACTACTACTACTACTGAACAACAAATCACACATCCAACTACTGTTGAACTCACCAAGTCACACATTCTACTACTACTGAATAAGTGAGACATCTAACAACTGCTGAATTCAACATGTCACACACACCCTACTACTACTGAACAAATGACACATCCAACTACTGCTGAACTCAACAGGAACATGTCCCACCTGGAGATCAATACTGGTATTTTTATATTGCGTACACAGTACCCACTTTAGCACATTCGTGTTCATAGTTGTCACTGTATTTAGGTTCTTTAACTTCTTAAACAGAACACCTGTCCCCTCCCAAAAACTTTGCCACATCAAGTAAGTACTGCGGTTTAAGTTCGACCCTGAGATATGACACCCAGCAAAGCATAATGAAGGTGAACAATGAGAACATAATGGATTGTTTTACAAAGTACAACACTAGACTAAGTCACTACCTTTGTTTTTATATATAATATTACTCTATTATTAATGACAAGTTATGAGCATTACGTTAGCAGTTACTGCTTACAAACGTGACCCACTCCAAGGGCTCTACAGGTATGGTCTCCAGATAATAATGATGAGCATTATACAAATAAATAGTTTATGAAAACAAAACACCTTGAGATGACCAGTTTCAAACATATATCTTTAAAGAAAGTATAACATACAAAAAGTATTTTGAAGACTTAATCACATCTGTCTCTGCTCCAAAGACCCATTTTAATAAAGGGTGTTGGGTGACAATTCCTTACATGGTAGACACACAGAGTTTATCATTAAGCTTCGGTGTCATCACCTTCGTGGCCTTTAAGACGGAGCCGTGCAAAGTCTTCGAATATGAAATCATCATCCTTGTCACCAAAGAAAGCTTCCCCGCTAAAGAAAAGTGACCAAAGAAATAGAATTAGGCATTAATAATAATGAGATTAATGTAGTGATTAGGAACCAGCATTACATTACAAAGGAATTTTCCATAATTGCTCAGCTCATCAGCAATCCATCTCTATGCTCTGTGTACCAGTTGGTTGTAGGTTCTTTTTTTTTCAAATAGGACACACCTTGTTTCCTCTCCCCTGGTAACTCCAATATCTATCATTCTTAACATCTACACTATCTTTTTCATCCTCTTTATCACTTTGTAGTGCATCCATAACTGTCCTAATGAACTCAGCCCTGTCTCTTCTCATCACTGTTCCTTCAGTATAGAATTTCCTGTCAATGAAGGAAGCTCTTCCATTGTTTATATCTCCCAAATGACCTGAACTGTATGTACATGTGATACTTTGCACATGACTTGTCAAAAAGAGTGACCCATTTATTATACCTTTCTATATTGTGCAGTATGCTCTAGGAGTCAAGACAGAATCACTGTTTGAGTTGGAGCTTGCATTACCAGCCATGTGAAAGCCACTGTCACCGCCCTCTATCTCTCTATCTCCATTCTCATACTCATCGAATAGGCATTACTCTATTCATCATCTAACCAAGCATTTTGGCAGACAATGAAATCTCTTCCATATATCTCTTATTGACTAAGCTATCTTTGTAAATAATTATATCTTGTGGTTTTGAGTACTGCTGGATGAGTTTATCATCTTTCTATCCTGGTGACAGCCCAATTATTAAACTCTGCTTAGATGTATCACTTCGTCCACGTGTTGCCGGGGCCCGAAAGGGGAGCAAAGAATAGCACCACTGTTTACCTTCCACGCATGTCGTAAAAGGCGACTAAGGAGGTTATGGGATGGAGTTGGCTGTCCCATCCCATATAGTGTCAGTGACCCAAAGCCATGCTGAGGTCAGATGTGTCAGGCCGAAAGGCGCAGATATTGCAGCAATGCTGTAAACCATGACACAACGCATTCCGTTCTCCGGACTACATCCTGCTAATCTGCAGGAGTTTGAGAATGAACGCAGAAGAAGATGTATCAAAATGCTTGTTAAGTATTTTCATTACCTACCTTCATCCATTCACTGCCTCTTTCTACTTCTTCCATCTGACAGAGTTTGACGATTATATTCTCTACTTCATCAAACCAAGAACTTCCTCATTTGTTTTACTTTCCTTAGGCATTGTTTAGAGACTGATTTAAAGTGTGATCATTGTTTGTGACTTTAAACAATTCTTCTACTTGTCCACTTAATGTTTTATGATGCTGGGTACTGCAGAAGAAATCTCATGATGGAGATGCCTACTTTCTCTTCTGCGATCAATTGTTAAACGTCCTCAAAGACATCAATTCTGTCTTTTAGTTGCTTGTTCATTGTCCATGTTTCTGAGCCATACATCAATATAGAATAGATGTAGCATTTTATAATTCTCATTTTTAGTTTGCAGTTTGTTTAGATGTCAATATTTTCCTCATGTCAATAAAAATACTTTTAGTCATTCCTATTCTCCTTTTAACTTCTGTTTCACATTTACCATCTTTTTTTTATTGTGTCCAAGATATTGGTATTGACCTACTTGTTGTAGTATCTCTCCATCTATTCTTATGTTTAGTGCACTGACTTCGCATATTGGTGGTCATAGGTTCATTCCCCAGTTGAGACAGAAATGTTTTTCAGACCTGGCTCCCGAATCAACCCAGCCTGAATTGGTACCAATCAGTCCGGGAAGTAAAGACTGTGAGAGAGAGGAGATGGCTACCATCCTCATATAGCAGAGCCACTGAAATGTGAGATCACTAACATCTCACACCCATATGGCAGTTAAATGCTATGGGTTAACTTTACTTTACTTTTTTATGTTTAGCACCTGTTCTTTTGTGATTTTGCTTATTACCATGGTTTTTGTTTTTTTGTATATTTAGTTCATATTCTTTACTTTATTTATCAATCTGATCTATTAGACTTTGTAGTTTGTTTTCACTTTGTGCTAAAAGGACAGTGTCACCCACATATTCATTCATTCATTTTCCTTTTGCGCTGAAATTAGCGCAGAGGTCAGATCTCTCAAATTCTGTCTGGTCAAAGCTGTTCTGACCCACATATTGCAGGTTGTTTATTATTTTCCCACTGAACTTTTGATCCCTGGCATTCTTTCTATATGTTTAAAAATATTGTCTATGTAGATATTAAATATGTTGAGTGATAAAATACATCCTTACCCTTCCTTATATTTCTATGTATGGTGAGTAGCTGTTTTCACAGCTTATTGATGCAGTTTTTTCCCAGTATATATTTTAATAAGTCTTATGTCTTTTCTATCACTACCTATTTTGTGAAGACATTTAATTAATTTTTTCAAGTTGGACTCTGTCAAAGACTTTACTCTAATTTATAAAGCAAATATAGATACTTTCTTTTCTATGCTTTTATCTATCAATAGTTGGATGCTCAGGATGCTTCTCTAGTTTATTTTTCCTAAAACCAAATTGTTTTCGACTTCAGTGACTATCTTGTTTTTAATTCTTTCATGTGTTATCTTGAGTAGTAGTATTTTTGTTATGTGGTTCATCAAACTTATTGTTCTGTATTGTGTACAATCCACAGCCATGGCTTTCTTAGATAGTGGTATGAATACTGATTATTTAGGTCTTTAGGTATACAGCCTGTTTCATATATGTCACTGCAAAGTTCTGTGCTAGTTTCAACACCAAATTCATCTACAGTTCTTATTATGTCTACTATTATATTGTCAGCACCTGCAGCCTTTCCACATTTTATTGTTTTTATTGCATTTTCTACTTCTGATTTCAGTATTGTTGGTCCAATATTATTTTTTATTGTAGGCTTTTTCATCAAATAGGTGATCAAATAGGTTGGTCATCAAATAGATCTGTCACATATTCTGCCCATCTTATCAGTACTTCTGTCCTATCAAATATAATTTTTCCACTTTTATCTTTAATGCAGCTACCTACATTTACAGGAATTTTCTTATTTAGCATGACTGACCCTAGATAAGGAATGAATTAACTGATGAAATCTGAGAATGACTTACTTTGTGTCCAATTGTATGAGGTTGGCATCAAACTGAGCATCCCCTCCCTCAGGTGGGGCGATACTAGCAGACCTTGATGGGACAGGGCTATCTGGAGGTTTAGGGTGTGTCAGGGTGAAGGGCAGCTCTACTGCCAATTCTCTGTGAAATGTACATAGAAAAACATTCAGTTTGTAGCTAATTAAAGACATTTATGTAGTAGATGTCTATGATTACAGGTATATGTAGCAAGTCACAGGTGTGTGATAAATGTCTGAATTATTAAGTATAGGTAAAATGAGGAAGACATGTGGTGGGTGTCTGTCTAACAGCACACGTGACAGAAAAGGTGTGCAGTAGATACCTATCATACAAGGTGCATGTAGCAAGAGGAAGGTGTGTGATGGGAATCTGTTACAACAGGTATAGGTAGCAAGTGGAAGGTGGATGGTGAAAACCTAATACCTACATGTAACATCATATGTACCAGTAATGGTGATATCAGGTCTGGTGATGTTGATATTTATTCCTTCTCCCTAATTTCATCGTCCCAGTTGCAGACTCTACCTTCACTGTCCAACTACTAGCGCCTGAAAACATCCATGCCTAAGGCAAGAACTTCAGGGAGTTGACTGGCAATGTGGCAATGTATAAAATAGTAGGACCTAGCTTCATTGTTACTATGTGAATTTGGTGGGAAATGGCACATGTGATTGTGAGATGGTCTGACCCCTCTAGGGACAAATGCATCATTCTTACATAAGGTTATCTGAGAACTGTGGCAGATGTGTGATCTGCAAATCAGATCAAGGCTTTAGGTTGATGCTTTTCAGGGACCAATGGTCAAGTAGAGGAAAAGAAAAAATGAGAAGTAAGACCAGATGGGCAGTGGAGTTTACAGGATGTTGTTGTTGTTCGTCCATCACATAAACTACCATGAGACCCTGAGTTTTTCCTGATGAGCTGAGACTGAAAGGGTTAATCCAACTTACCCTGACCCAAATCCCATTATCAGCTTGACTTTGACCCTGTAGGAAACAACAATTCCAAGACTCTCCTTCTGACTCTTCTCAGTCATTCTGATGAGAAATATAGAACACAAAATATCACAAATTAAAGAAAATCAAATGGAAGAGAGCAAGAAAATATGAGAACACCTAAGGTAGCTCAAAACAAAAACATTTTGTTTCTAACTTTAACAACAAACTAAATACAAGAACTGATCTTAGGACAATATTACTTGCAAGTGGTTTAGGTAAGATATGCAACCAACAAGCTTTCTGCATAGTAAAAAGTAATATTGGTAAAGATAATTGAGTGTTACCTTAATTAAAAAACCTACAAATATATTAACAAGGACAAATTTTCAATGTTTTGGTCTTTTATCATCATGAAATATAACAGAAAAAGACAAACAAAAACTATATGAAATAGTTATCACCTGGATTCAACAAGCAAAGGAAACTATATGTAGGGTAATAGATGTCTGATCTATGGTAAGCAAAGTGGTAGATGCTTGATGTATGATATGTAGGGTAATAGATGTCTGATCTATGATATATATGATAATAGATGTCTGATCTATGGTATGTAGGCCAATAGATGTGTTTTATGGTAAGTAAAGCAATAGATGTGTTGTCTATGGTATCTAGGGCAATAGATGTCTGATCTGGGATATGCAGGATAATAGTCAAATCACATTATAAAAACTGTGTCTGGACCAATGAAATATGTATGTAATAATAGAGATTTGCTATATACAGTAGAAACAATAAAGAATATATTTAATTGAGGATTGTGAAAATATTGTTGTTATATTGGGAATTTTGTTATAAAAGGATGCGCAATAGAGGGATTCTACAAGAGATATATATATTTGGAGATTCAAAATGAATGTGCACACAAAATAAACTTTAAAAAATGAGTACTTGGAAAGCTTGACTCAAAGAGTTTGTTTCACTATTATTCAATAATTTCACTAACCTGACAGCTACCTACTCAAGTTAACTTACATAGTAGACGATGCTAGGTTTGTATCCTCATGCTTGAGTTTGCCATCAAGTGCCAGGCCTCGTTTATCTCTGTTGTTGGACAGCAGTGGTGTCAGGTGGTAGACTTTGCAGAATCCTGTCTGGCTTGGCTGAATAGGGAAGCCCTCCCTGACAAAATAATGGCAGCTAGTAATTGTGTTGAAGGTGATGTCTGTGATAGTAATAGTGGTGATGTTTGTGATTATGATGGTGAGGTTGGGAAATGTTTATAATATTAGATAGGATAGTGGGGTGCAAAGGGTACTGCACTACTCTTGGCTGACCCAGGTTTAGCAGATAACCAAGATCCCAAAAGTACCTCTTTGTGGTGCATCCTGGAAACAGAAATACAGCTGCTCGTGCAGATTCTGGCTAAACCTTTTGGGGATCATGTCCATGAAATGTGGAGGCAGCAGATGGAAAGAAAATTGACTGCAAAAGAGACAGTCAATATCTCTGACACCACTGCGCCAACACATGCAGTGGCATTGTCGACACACAGTGACGCTAGTCAGTCCGGTCCAAGCATTGGAGGGGTGGCCAATGAAAACGACACAAAAAGGTAGATGCATGGTGAGAGACAAAAAAGATAACATACTGAGTACAATGAAAGTCAGCACAGCGTCAGGCAGCGCCACATGCAAATAGAAAGAGAAAACATTCTAAAGAAATCAGAACTACAAGCTCAGTTAGCTCTATCTTGAGACAAGCTTCTAGTTACAGTTGCTCCTTACAGGCAGAGACTCAATCATAGGCGCCCAGCAAATAAAGCAGCCATGGCCCAACTCTACCATCAAGCCTTCCTATACCGGAAACATGCTCACAGAGAGAAAGGGTTCAGTACCTGATGGGCTCAGGCACAAATGGACATGGTCATTCAGCTCAAGAACATGCCTTGCTACCAAACACGTGGTGAGACTAAGACTTGGACAAGGATTCCACGATGTTGGAGAATGACACCTTGGCTAAGAAGGCAAAAGATCCCGGGTCCAACTCTTCTGCCGTGTTCTTCCTTAAGCAGAACCAGGCTCGTGGATGAGAAAAGGTTCAGTACCCGTTGGGCACAGGCGAAGAACATCTAATTACATGAGGCAAACTCACTGACTGTGAAACATCTCATGCGAGATAGATGTGAATGACAATCGTCTCTGCAAAGAGTCATTATACACCTGCATGCCCATCAACAGATAGGCAGGTTGTCACAAGCTAGGAAAGCGCACTACCCAAATTAAAAGCATGACAAAAAGGGATGTGCTGGGCCTCGGATGTCCGTGCCACCTAGTGAGCCAACTGAGGTGCAAATAACACAATTTAACTGTGGACCTAGTAGTACAACGTACTTCATGCTTCCCGTGGAAATCACTTGATTTATTTGTTGTGGTTATAAAAGAGCGAATGCAGAAGAATAAGAAGATATGATAGTCATACTGATCATGAGTATGATAGTCATAATAAACCTGTAACTAATGCTGATGTGTTTGTTGGTAGTGGTGATGACGTTGATTATGGTAATGATAATGATGGTGTTATACAAGGGTTGGCTAAAAAATAATGCACACGCACACACATACTAAAGGTAAAAGACCAAAGTAATCTGAGTTATGAACCAGCATCATAGCACACATTTTCCCATAAGTGCCCAGCTGCCATGTCAATGGTTTGATAAGAAACCGTCTGACAAACATCGCATATCCCTCTTGCTCAGTAGCAATGGCGATATTCCGCAACCTTCCCAAACCAAGAACCCTGGTACCCTACTTTCTGAAGGCTGGGTAAACCACGGAAGTATCTTTTATTTCAAACCAATAATAATGAGTGGACTCAAAACTCAGATTTGGTGGTCAGTAAGTGTAATACACATACACTAATAACCTGCAAATGGAAATAAATATTGGAATGAAATTAAAAAGTTGTGATCCTATATTCAATCAACAAGGGAATTTACCTATTAACAAACTCACCTTTTGCATGTTATTCGAAACATGCTGGCATTCAAGATACATTATGCTCTATGATAATGGCTACTGACACAAGCAATTAGAGAACAAGATTCGATAAGACATGACATAATTATAGTAGGGAAATTAGCCAAAGGATTGGAGCAACACTGCCAGGATTGAAACAACACTGTCAATGTTTTACAATGTCTTTGTTTTTCCGTTTTGTTCAACTGTGCATTACTTTTCAGTTAATTCTCATGTTATGAAAATGGTGGTTATGGTGTACTATGTTGGGGAAAATGGTTATGATACTGGCAGTCAATAGAGATAATGTTATGGAAAATAGTAGTGGTGATGATTGTGATTGCAAGGGTCATACAATTTGTAATGTTGTTAATAACACAAGAGTGGTGATGGCAATGGAAATACTGATAAGATGATGAAGGTGTTTGTGCTGACAATGTGATAATGATGATGAAATAATCCCTTTAGCTGTGAGGTAGCTCTTGACAACCCATAGTCTTTCTGCCGCAGGTTCTTTTCAGTTGTGGAACTTAAATGAAACATGGACTCATGTAAGGTTATCCCAAAGACATGTTGTGTAAGGGAGGTTTATGGATGCATCTTTAGTCCCAGAAGGGAAGCATTCCAATGTGCCAGTATCTCAGGATTCCCATGTCATGCTAAGAGCACAGCAGACACTTCTTGGTCAACTATCTCATCATTCTTCTGTCATATTTGCTGACTCATCTTCAGCGATAGAAAACCTAGCATTCCCCATTACATAGGAGTCTGCCTGCCACAAAAGGACAAGAGTGCAATGTCCTCTGGTCTGGATCTCTTCATCATTCATGGGAATTATTTGATAGAAGACAAAAGTAAGAAATTGAGACAAGATGTGCCAATGATGATATTTTTTCAAAGGTGATAGGTTGTCAGCATATTCCCCAACTTTCCTTAGTCACTTCCTATGACGTGCCTGGACAAAAGACAGCCTTTTCTTTCTACCATGAACTAGAAGTTCATGCCCCAGATGCTACATGGGCGATTTGTGATGATAAAATTGTTGACAACAGTGATGATAACCACTCATGTTAGTTCTTATGATAACAGTAGTGATGACCAGCACAATGGTAATGATGACGACAGTAGTAATTGATGACAGTGGTAATGATTTAGGTAATTCAGTTGACAATGAAACTAAATAAACACCTGTGTCACTTATGTAGTGATTACGATGATGTTCTTGACAAGTCCTCTGAGAAGATTGAGTTTTTCCGTAGACGCTCGTTCCCTGACAACATTCTTTCATCCACTTGGCTCCGTGTGCGCCAGTTGTCTCACCTCAATACCTTGACTAACTCTCAGGATTCTTCCTCCTCCTTGTTAAACTTGTTCTTACCTTTCATCCCCACAACTCTTCTGTCTGACGCATCATGCTTAAACATTATTCACTTCTCCAGTCAGATCCTGACAGCCGTGCCACTTTCTACGACTTACCTCAGGTGGCGTATAGGCGCGACAAAAATCTGAAGGACATCTTGGTCCATAGCCACCTTAAGTCTTCTGTTCCCGACCATTTTGGCACGGTTTGTTGCTCACGTGGGCGTTGCTATATATGTCCTTATGTGGTTCAGATGCATTTTATTTCATTTCCCAAGGTCACTTTCTCCATCAATGAGACCTTTACATGTGAATCCCACTGCAATGTAATTTACATGATCATATGTAAACGCTGTCGCAAACAGTACATCAGGGAAACTGGCTTAAGACTGAGCTATCGCTTTTGTAACCATCTTCATCCCATCAAGCACAGAACACCTACTCCTGTGGCCACACACTTCAATGGTGATGGTCATCATGGTACTCTTGATATTCAGGTCACTGCCATCAGATCCTGCATCATTGATGATAGATATAGGTATGCTCTAGAAAATCGTCTAATTTTTTAATTGGGTACCCTCAAGCCTTTTGGACTAAATTCCAACCACTCTTTTGTCTAGTACTGGTTTGGCGTGATCTTGGTCTTTATTCATTTTGTTCCGTCATTTACGTCATCTTTTTGTTCATTTCATTTTCACACATATTTATGTTTTTCCTGTCCTTCCGGCAATTCATTTCCATATTTCTATTGGATACGTTTGTGAATAGTGATAATTTCCATCTGACGCCTTTTGATGTTTTGTCTGATAGTGTATCTTGATAAAAATCTTTTGGTTGAAATGTTGAATATGTTTTGTGTATTGTAATTTGTATGTTTACTTGTGTGCACATCATTACCCACTAGTTTCAGTGATAGTCCGTCATGTCTGAGTGAAACTATTATAAAAACCTGTGTTTTACGTAAGTACAAATGAAACTAAACAATGTTTTAAAACTAAGATGCATAACTTACTCGCTGTCGAACTCAGCCACAGAGCACTTGTATTGAGCAGTAGAAAACAAGCAAATATCTGCAAACTGTCGAACTGTGTCCGCAATTAATAACAGATTGATCAATTAATTATTGAATTATAATATAAAACAAATTAATGATGGAATGTCACATTAAAGAAGAAAAATATAATTGAATGGAGAGATAACACATTAACCTGTAGTGATCCGAAGTCTACAAATGTAATCTAGCGAAAGAAACCTAATGTTCACAAATATCTACATTGAGCCATTTGTAGTCATGGACAACAATAGTCCATGTTTAGAAAGAGAATTCATTTCTGAATAATTTACTTTATAAAATACTATTTATCAATGCTAATATTAATATTTATCGAATATCTGGGAGAAAATATAAACAGTTTTGGAAATTATTCAGCCCAGATTAGAAGAAGAGTCGAATTGCAACACTCAAATTAACACAAATGAGAAAGCTATGGCAAAGCAGTAATAATGACACTAAAGTAACCCTTTTAAGATCATGTTTTTTTCCAGTAGCAACATATGGATGCGAGACTTGGACTTTGAACAAAACTATATAAAAGAATAAATTCATCTGAAATGAAGTGCTACAGAAAGATCCCACGAATATCATGGACAGAGAAAAAGAAGAGCATTGAAATTTTGAAATTATTAAAACTAAATGAAGGGTGGCTTCTAAATACCATCATAAGAAGGAAGCTACAGTATTTTGGACAATTAAAGCAACATGATAGTATAGAAAAGCTGATTCTAGAGGGCAGAGTGCCAGGCGAGAGAAGAAGAGGAAGAACAAGAAGATGATGGAACAGTGACATTGAAGAATGTATGCACATGTCTTTAGCCAATGGAGGCCTGCTTGTCCGGGACAGAGAGACGTTCAGAGTATCCACGATGAAGACAATGTTCTGGAAAGAATATCACTTGATATATATTTATCAATGGTAAATAATAGCGATATAATTAAATTTATCACAGCTGTTACATGATCAAGACAAAATTCCATGTGAAAAATTTACCAAATACTTTCAATAATTGGTTTATGTACTGCAGTGAATCCTAAACTATCCCTGTAAACCTCTTGCCGATTTGTTTCTTTCCATAGACCCACTGGCTGCCTAATATTGAATCTTCCTAAAAGTATTAACTTAAAATGTCTTTTTGACAACCTATACAGTGCTGTTCACTGTGATCTGGTTTTTTTTTAAAGTGGACAATTGTAAAAAAAAAAGAACATGTACAATTTTTATTCTCACTGACATGGTCCTCCTGCAAGTCAAAATTGATGCATTGGGTAGTTCATATAGACCACCTTAGGAACCTATGGTGTACTGAATGATTATAATTTATAAATGGTCTATTGTATCAAGTTTCATCTGCGTTTGTTAAGCATTTCTCTTTGTGGGACTTTTGTATCGGGTTTTGATTTCAACAAGTTGACAGGTAAGCTGGTGACTGGTGGATCAATAAAGAATAGGAATATATTGATTGTTTCATGTATTCGATATCAATCAATCATTCAATATAGACAACATTTAAATAAAAACTATTGTAACTATTATTCCAGGACAAAAGCTCGTCAAAATATAAATTCCAATATTGTTTAATATAAAACTACATTTTAGTTCATTTTTATTGCTTATAATTATTCAGGGCCAAAGATACAACTTTTGTATTGGGAAAGGGGAAGGAAGGAAATTTCCACCCTTACTTTTTAAAACTAAACACTCACTTTCTGTGAGATTTTAAATATAGACCTGTATTTGTGCTTGTGTGTGTGTGTGTGGGGGGGGGGGTATGTTTTACCCTTTGATTCACTAGTTTCTTAGTACTAAATATCATGTTCTATTTTCCTAAAGAGGGGGTTTAACATGTAGTATATGTGAACTAAACTCACATTTTTATGTACTCTTTCTAAGCAACAAAATTAAGAGTGTGTTTATATTTAGTATTTGTGCAATATTTTTATTTATTTGTAAGCCTAGTGATATATTATACATAAAAAGTGGAGAATTAAATGACAATAATGTTTCCCATTTTTTTCCAGTCACTTCTAATTCAACTAAATTCGCTCCCGAACTAACATCACAAAATGGCCAACAAAAGTCATGAGGGAAGACCTTTAGAATCATTGTGATTGGAACAAATACAACAGTATTATTACAATCTCTTTTGGTGAAGACTTTCTTAGCAATATTTACCAATGTCTTCCATTGTCTTTTAGAGAAAGACAAGCCATAATATGGAAACTATCACTTGTCTTTTCAAAAGACGAGCCGAAGACTTAAGAGGTAAACCCCTCACCCATCCCTGATATATAGCTTTGTATTTATTTACTATATGGTATACAGTTTTACTATAGTGTTGCTATGAAGGCAGTGTCATGGCTGATGTCACAGGACTATTCTAATGCATGCATCCTTAGTGATTCAATGAATATGTTTCGCAAAGTTTAATCAGGAGTCATCCGCCATCCATGGGTGGAGTTATTAATACAATCTATAACCAGGAAGTTACCTTTATATTTTGCATGATATGCAGTGTTGAGGGTAACGAATGAGTCAATACAGTAGCTTGCATGGCCACAGTGTCAATAGGTACATCAACAGTTTATCTAACATAATTAATGCATTAAGGAACATTGTCAGCTCAGAGACTTTTAAAAGTGTGAATTGTGGCAGCTCTCAATACTGCATGAGATTGGTGTAAAGATCAGAACAGCACATAAAGAGAAACATAATAGATATATGAAGAGACTAATAATCAGCATCGAACTAGATCTGTCAGCTGCTACACTATGATGGATTTATGGAAACAGGGATCAAAGAAATAAATGGACTTGTCAGGTGTGTGTTGATCATAACCAGCAGTCATGCCTCATAATACTCATTACTAGAGTATCCTTTTCATTCACTTTAGAACCTGATTAGTACTAGAAGAAAAAATTATACATCTCATTGAAGCTACTAAGCAAATCACATAGATCATTGTAGCATTGTTGCTGTGACATGATGACTGATTAAAGAACGATCTAGAAGATAACTAGCAACTTAAGTAGTCGGCGGTGATGGAACTTGATGAAATGAAACAGTTATAATTACCTGATATTTTAATCTTCTTCACTGTTTTGTTTGTATTGTTGTCAACTAGTACATTGATTGAGATACTCTCTCCGTGGTAGTATTTCTGTAGATGTCATAAAGCCATACAGATCAAATATGCTCTTATTATCTCTTTGCTAGTATTTATGTAGATAAACTATGACTTCTTTCCATCATATCATCACAGCAATTTTGCCTCTTGTAACTACTTTTTCATTATGTTCCTTATTTACTCTTTCCAACCCTGAATATTTCACTCTCATTTTTTGTCCACTCTCTTTCTCTACTCTCATTTTGTCTCTCTCTCACACACACACATATAATTTTTCTCTCACACATATAAGATTTCATTCTCTTCCTTATACTTACTCTTTTCCTCCTCCCTTATACTTACTCTTTTCCTCACACACTCACACATTATCATAATCTCCTTCCTTCACATACTCTTTTCAGCTATTTCTCACATACCATCTCTCTCACTCTCTGCCTTCTTTTTCTCACACTCACACTATCTTCCCTATCTCATGTCTTCTCATGTAATCTTTCTCAAACACACTCTCACTATTTCCATCTTTCTTAAAATTTCTTACATTTTCTCTCTCTCTCTCTCTTTTTCACATTCTTGTTCTTTCTTCATTTTTGTCAACGTTTCTTTCTCTTTATCCCCCTCCTCCCTCCTAACTATATGCCACACTTTCCATAATAGTAATTCTCTAATATAATAATAATAATAATAATAATAATAATAATAATAAGACTTATAACCCATCATGGACGAATGGGTGCCACATCAGCACAAAAAAGTTATCCAAACACCTCTATTTTCAACCATTCAGACAAGTGTAGAAATAATCATGCCCGGAACATTGCTTGATGTTGTCAATCCAGTATTTTTGTTGTCTGCCTCCACTTTTTCCACTCTCTACTGTGCCTTCCAAAATAGTTTATATATAAAATAGTACTAGTAAGTCCTGTCTCGTATTTCTCATAAATAGTATTTATGTAAAGCAGTAAGTAAATAAAACTAACACTATCTCTGCCCCTCTCTTAATGCACCTATATCCACAGTTTATTTTTGTAGGCAAAGCCAATATGCAACCAATAGATACTAGGCAACCAAAAAAGCATATCAGTTGCTCAGATCTGATATAAACAATTAGAAATACAATTTTGTACATGTCTCATTTATTTTTAATGTAAATATTGTGAGCAGTGTGTTTCTACTATAAGTGCTGGTTATGAGCTTGATGATTATTTTTAGTGATAAGCCTCAACAAATGTATCAAAAATCAGCCCAAGAAAGAGCTTCTGTGACGTGACATATATTTTAAAAGGCACTCTCATAGATGTAAGTACTTGCAAGCAGAATATGAGATCGCAGAATACCAAAAAAATATTTATTTAGATGCCCATTTCAATGATGTTATATATTATTTTAGAAACTATAACACTGAGTCAAGGAACACTTATATACTGTTGAGGACTGCATGTAGCCCTGAGGTTATCAGTTGGACAGCCCTGTGTTAAAGGGACAGCTTTCTAATGACTCACTTCTTTATCAAGAGATGCTTCCAGCCGCATGCTTCCTGGGCTCATGATAAAATCCTTCAGAGCCTCTGCATTTGGTTGTGGAGCCGGTGCCTCAGGAGCATATGTCAACTTACGGATAGCAAGGCGGACCGAGTTCCTGAAATTAGAAAATACAGTAAAGTATAAATACATACCGGTACATAAGTATACTTGGTAATGTCACTGAAGCAAGGACATGAGAATATTAAGAGAATCAACATATTGACCAAACAAGATTCATCAGCATATTAAAAATACTTGGAAATACAACAACCTTCTTCTTCCTGTTTCCTTGACTAAAGTCTGTCTAATAACTCTGATCATTACATCTTGTAACATTCTGAGGGCAACAACAAATTCTCAACACTGTGCTCAGTTACTTGTTACCCTACAGAATTAGCTACAGCTCTGACCTACCACCTTCATCTCCACTTTCAAAGTTCTTCACCAGATAATCTTTAACTATCAAACTTTATGTTTTCTCTACAAGGTCCATGTCAAGGCAACTTTTGTGTGGTATCTGTTCTCTTCTAAACGACATCTCATCATGCTAATTCCATCACCTTGCTGACACAATTGTTTGTATATCATTGCACTTACTCAAGGTCAGCAGCTCCTCATTAGTGACTTTGAAAACACAACCAATCTTTCACTTTTCATTGGTTAAGTGATCAATATTGTCAAGTTAAAAATAGTTAAGTGCTGAATCACAGACTATATAATTAACAATTTATTTTATTACAAGCGGCAAAGAAACAACAACGACTTTGATACATAATACTGTGGACAGAGAGCTGTGGAGAGCCATGACCGCCTACGCCACCGGCATGGCACCTGATGATGATGATGATTGTATTTTTTCTCTTAAGAAATGTGTTTATTGTTCACTGAGGTAAAAAAAAAGTCTTAGGTTTGTACTGTTGTATCTGTCTGGTGTGGAAGGAGATGGATGAAAAATCAAATTCTGGAATAGAATCCCCTGCCACAGTTGGGTCATGTATAGTCAGAGTTGGACATGTGTATTTGCTCTTTTGTTATTTTTGATAGCATTTTCATGTAGCATTTAGTATGCCATAGCTATCCTAACCCTTAGCCCAATGCACATTGACAGATTTGATAAGATACAAAATGATGCTATACATATGATTCTTGGATGCCTCAGAGATGTTATTGTTGCTATAGGATGTATTTCTTCTTTTGTGTCTATTATTTTTGGAATGCCAGACCTGGGAGAGAAGCCTGGTTTCAAGAAACGAGTGGCATATAGGAATAAAAAGAATTATGAACCAACATAGAAACCGTGTCCAAGTGGCAACAAGGGCTGAGACTTCTAGTTCAGGGTGCAAAGAATAAGGCTACTGTCTTCTTTCCATGCATGTTGTAGGAGGTGACTAAGGAAAGTTCTAGGGATAGGTTGACAACCTGTTACCTCTAAAAAAAATTATTGTATCTTTCACAATTTCGTACTTTTGTCTTCTATCAAATGATTTCCATTGATGATGAAGAGATGCAGGTCAGCAGACATTGCACTTTTTGTCCTTTTTTGACAGACTCCTAGGTGACAGGGAATTCTAGATGTCCCATCACTGTGGATGGGTCAACAAATCTGACAGAAGAATGATGAGTTAATTGGCCAAAAAAATTGTGTGCTGTGCTCCTGGCAGGATGTGGGACTCCTGGGATACTGGAATGCCTCCCTTCAGGAACTAAACTTGCAAAAATAAATACCCCTCCCCTTACATATCAATACCTTTGAGATGTTATATGAGTCAGTCGCCTAAATTACATAAATGAGAATCTGTGCTTTTGTCAGAAAGGCTATGGGCTGTCAAGAGATACCTGCTCAGAGATAAAGGTATTATCTCATCATTATCAACACAGAACCAGAACAGTCAGTTATCACATGCTGAAGGACATTCTGAATATGACATCAGAGTATCTATGGCATGTCTAGAGTGTCATAATGATGATCTGACGATGATGTAATTACCGTAACTGATGGCTTGCAGAGTGGTTACTGAGGGTTTCTGACCTGACACAGGTCCCCAATTTGATAATTACTGCACTAAACTACTTGGTTACCATGGCTCATTCTAAAAGTAGTTACTCATTTGTAAATTTAAGTTTCCGAGTGTTACCTTTTATGTGGCTTTTCATCAATGTTGTCTGCCACAAAAGTCTTGAGTTCATAGTCAACACCGCATGGCTAGAAAGAGACAAAAATGTGCAATAATACAATTTTTTAAATGATGTGTAAAAAGAGAAGATCAGCAATGGCAAGAATATAAGATATTTTAAAAATACTGGTATACAATGCTATTTAAAGAAGATTGATCATAGAACAACAGTAATGAGCATTTGTTAGAAGGAATCCATATATTGGTATAGTGAGACATCAATATTTATGCTGGTGCAGTGAGTCATCGATACCATTGTTGGTGTAGTGAGACACCGATGTCCTTATTGGTGTAGTGAGTCATCGATACCATTGTTGGTGTAGTAAGACATCTATATCTTTGTTGGTGTAGTGAGTCATCGATACCATTGTTGGTGTAGTGAGACATCAATAACATTGTTGGTGTAGTGAGACACAGATGTCCTTATTGGTGTAGTGAGTCATCGATACCATTGTTGGTGTAGTGAGTCATCGATACCATTGTTGGTGTAGTAAGACATCTATATCTTTGTTGGTGTAGTGAGTCATCAATACCATTGTTGGTGTAGTAAGACACCAATGTCCTTGTTGGTGTGGTGAGACATAAATGGCAGAACTATAAATTCATAATTTTGTATTAACAGGAAGACAAGGGTATTAATGATGGTCAGGTAACAACAACAATAATAAATAAATATAGTTCAGGCAGGTTTTAGGCAGAAGAGAGGCACCAGGGATCACATTTCAACATGAGAAATATAATAGAGAAATGCAGAGAGTTCAATATAGACATATACACCTGCTTCATTGACTACGCAAAGGCGTTTTGACTGCGTAAACACACCATAAATTATGGAACATAATGGGAAACATGGGCTTTCCCCGCCATATCATATCACTCAATAAAATGCTTTATCAGAAACAACAGACTTCTGTTCATCTCAAGAGAGAAACATCTGACTGGTTTGAGGTACAAAAAGGAGTCAGACAGGGATGCATCCTATCACCACACTTGTTCAACATTTATGCAGAAAACATCATGAAAAATGTACAAGAAGACCCACATTATGAACAGTTTCAATCCTTTAATATCGGAGGACATGAAATCCCAGAAATTTGGTATGCAGATGACACTACATTAATATCAAGGGGCCCTACAGGTTTAGAACAAATGATTATGTCAGTCAAACATAGCGAGGCACAAAACTTGTTCCTCAATGCAAAAAAAACCAATAACAATGCATGTAAGCAGAGATTAAATTACACCTAAAATAGTCATTGACAAAGAGCAACTAGAAAATGTAAACAACTTTGAATATCTAGGATCAACCATCAACATCATAGGAGATTGCTCGGCAGAGATAAGAAAGATATTAGCAATGGCACTAAAAAAAAAAATCACATGAAAAATCTATGACAAGGAGCAAACAGTTGCTAGAGGTAGGCAATGACATTGAGAATGAAAAAGAAATTATCTGCATTCTTCTTCTTCTTCAGCGTTCATTCTCAAACTCCCATTGGATCTCTCTTGTAACAGGACCATGGTCCTATTAGATTTTCAGCAGGATGTAATCCAAAGAATGGAAATGCATTGTGTCACCGTTTTATTTGCGCCATTATCTGCATTCAAAATGAAATGCTATAGAAAGGTCCTAAGAATATCATGGACAGAAAAAAGAACTAGCGCAAAAGTCCACAAAGATCTGAATATAGAAGACTAGCTCCTCAAAACTATCAAAAAATGCAAACTTACATACTTCGGATATATAAAAAGAGACAATGGTTTGAAAAGATTAATCATGGGGGGGGGGGGAAAGTTCCAGGAAAGAGAACAAGAAGCAGACCAAGACTATGATGGACACATGACATCGAAGACCTTCTGAACATGTCAATGGAATAAGATGGGTAGCTTGCACAGAACCATAAGGCTTACAGAGTGGCAGTGGGGACAACATTCTACAAAGGACACGTCACATATAGAGAGAGGTAACAACAGTGACAGCATTGGACTATGTAAGACTATGGTCTGAGTTGCTTTGATCAAGGTGTACATGCTGTTGGTTTTATAATGCTGAGTTTAGCTTATATAAAACTCTTCTGGACATAAATACATTGTTGTTGCAATATTTAATAAGGTACAGGTAAATATAATGACTGAGCTGAAGATTGATATGTGTGATGCAGTTTTACAAATAGTACATACCTTTCCTGTGTCTCCAGGTGCTGGTTGTAGGGTGACAGAGGCCGGAGAGTTTGGTGGCAGCTAAAATAAAATATTATGTTAAAAATTAGGCTATTTCACCCATGGGGGAGAATATTCATAATTCTCAAAGTGTAAACTGGTGAGGGTAGAGGAAAAGATAAACATGATTTGATTTGGGGATAGGAGAAACAAAACCTAAACAAATCAGCATCTCTAAAACCAGGGTGTCCCCATTCCTGTCCCTTTCATCAGATTCTTGGTTGTTTGGTTACTGATCTATGAGTAGATCATTAATGTGATTTCTGAAATAATGTAGTATGAACTAAACATTACTCCTGTGGTTCACCCAGCCACATTAAGACACAAGGACTAATGTCCTGGAAAGGTTGAGGAATGACATTATTGCTAGAAGAAAATGCAGAAGGCAATGTTAGGTGGTTTCTGTTCAGTCACTGGTCATTACAGTGTAAGAAAACCATGTGAAATGACAATGGCTCATAATTAAGCTTACATTTACTTTTTTATGTCTATGGCATCATACCTCATTTCACTGAAATTTTTTTAAGAATTTTGAAATTTATTATTATGTTTTTCATAACATATAGGAGCTTTGTTATATATTTACCTAACAAAATCCTCAATAATGTGCTACCCTAGTTGTTGGTTTCCATAAGATACATTTAATTCTTCTATACGGATCAAGTTATCACTTCCAAGACTAAGATCATTCCTGGAAAGAAAACAGTTGCCATATTCTATGACCCTGAACTAAAGTCCAAGCCCCAGTTGCCACATGGGCACCAGTAATGATAAATAATATTATAATAATAAATCTGTAAAATAAAATACAGCTGACAAGGGTGACAACCACAGAAAAGACTTCTGGAATTTATTCTGCAGATATCATTGTCAACCCCCCATTAATTATTCAATACTTTTTATTATATTTCATTTTTATTATATTTTGCTCAAGAGGTGAAAACAAAAAAACACAGAGCAGTTTAGTTGTACAGTTCACAACATATTTTGGGCATATAAAAACACATGTGGGACATTCCCATAAGTGCTCCGCCCTCTGTTCCACTCGACTCGATGGTGTTTTGAGTCTAATGCCACCAAAACAGACGTCAACATCAGGGCACAACTCTGGCCCTTGTGACCAGTTTATTTGTTGTTCCACCCACCCACGCCGTGCCCGCAACTAGTTCAAGCACAACTTCGGCCTGTCGGAACAACATGGTAACTGTTATCGAAGGTTACGACTACGGAATTGTATAGATGATGTGCCATGAAGCTTCTATAAGAAGATAACCTCAATATAACGGCATGTCATCTACTAAGTATTTCTGTTGCATGGTTGGTTTGTCTAGTGAGCCATTGGTGAGACACACAGATGCAACCGCATGCGCAAAAGACTTTCCACAATGAATGTAGAAAGGTCACTTTGAACTTTGTATTGTTTACATGTTAATAGTATATCTAGTGCCTCTGTGGTGGTCAAATTGTTTTTATTGTTTTCATTGTTTTTCCATCTGTTTTATATATTCTTGAGAAAGACCTAACGGTTCGAAACATTGAAAGTGTCGTGTGTATTGTCATTTGTATGTTTTTGTGTTTGCACCTCATAACCCCTTAGCGATAGTCAATCTTGTTTAAGTGAAATATCAAAAACCTGTGTTCTTCGTAAGTACTATTGTTGTTCCGTTTCACACAGTATTACCTTATATTGATTGTCAATATTTTTAACACATTTGTTTTGTGTTTTTCTTGATAAAGGTCTTTTGATTGAAGTGTTGATGCAGTCTGTACTAACTCTTTTATGTGATGTGTCCTTTAAATTGTCTCACTGTCATTATGTAAGGTCCTGTACAAGGGGCCCTACTTTTATCAGTATCATATTCAAAAGGTCCATGCTATTCTGTGTCCATCAATATCTCTGGCAGCCTCTTTCTCTCTTTACATGAACCTGATTGATCTTTCCGTGTATTTTCAGGGTTTTAGATATATCTTCGACCTTGATTTCTGGTATTAAATGTCATGTTCTAACTACCTGGGAGAAACCAGGAGAAATTTCCAGGAAGGTGGTTGAAATGAACCCCTAAACCCCATATCTACGAGATTGTGTGTTTTTGTATGTTCAAAATATGTTGTAAACTGTACAACTAAACTACTGTGGTTTTTTTTTAACCTCTTGAGCAATACATATATTCTTCTTCTTCAGCATTCAGTCTCAAATTCTCGCTGGATTTCTCTTGTAGCAGGATAATGGCCCTACTAGATTTCCAGCAGGATATAGTCCAGAGAATAGGAATGTGCTGTTTCTGTTGTATTTGTGCCAACAATGCCCAACATATCCATCTTTGGCAGTATACATTGATGTAATACTTGATATTTCTGACTGAATCTATGAGCATGCTTAAAAAGACAGATATCTACATTGACTGGAGTCTATTATATGGAAGCCTGTGCTGAAGAGAGTTACTTTCATTTTTGTGCCTGGACACACAGGTGTTAGGGGAAGTAAAAGAGCAGAAATACTGTCTAGCATCGCCACAGTGAGAAGTGGTAGTACAATGGAGCGTGCTGATAGTTTGAATGCAATCAAGGAGCTAGACAAGTTGGAAGAGGTTGGGTGTTTTTTTTCAGTGTCTATGACTAAAATGCAGGACATGGCAAGCAAAAGACACATGGAGTTGCAAGAAACAAGCAGCATATAGGAACTAAAAGAAGAGTTATCAATCAACACAGAACCAGAACAGTCAGTTACCACATGCTGAAGAACATACTGAATTGATTGGAGCACCTATGGATGTGTCTGGAAGGCCATGATGATGATTTGATTAACTAACTCTCATTTGTTACTATTTTACTTGTTTTAAATTAATGTCTACATTATGTTTACCTTAATTATAAAGGTGAAACTTCCGGTAGTGACGTCCGTTGATGGAGAGTGTTTCTCTAATCAAGTCTGGGTCATTCTGTCCTACATTGGATTAATCAACTAACATCGTAAAGTCCAGACCAATTTGTGTAACAGAAGTCAGTTCATTCCATTTCTTTTTTCATTCAAACGAATTATTTTGTGTAAATTTAATCACAGATGTTTTCAGAAAACGCTGTTGGTCCTACATCGGGCATGTCCTACACGCAGACACCAACAGAATACACCACCAATCTCTTGAATGGGTACCTACAGGCAAAAGAGCAAGGGGTAGACCAAAAGAAACACTCAGAAGAACAATACTTAGAGAAAGTAATACAACCAATATTCTTACTATTCAAGAACTGCACAGAATAGCTTTGAACAGACCGAATTGGAGAGATCTGACCTCTGTTCTATGCGCTAACTTCAGCGCAAAAGGAAAATGAATGAATGAATGAATGAATTATAAAGGTAATAAAGACTTCCATAAAACATTATAAGATCAATAACTTTACTAAAGAACTAGAGCACTTTGACAGAATCAACATCTCTGAGCTAAGTATAGCCTCTTCAGTACTCAGCCTCTTTAAGCACACTGAAAAGTATCAGCATGAAAAACATACAATATTTTCATCAACAAATTTATCAACCTCCAACATCAAACAAATTATGGTTGCCATTTTCAGTTGGGTGGACCAAAAGCATCAACAGTAGTGGGCATTGAAGACTCATATACTGACAACTGATTCCAAAACACTGTTAATAAACTGTTTCTATCTTGGACATTCCTTTCAGTACATTCCATACTTTACTGATCCCTTTTTTGACTAACTCTTTTTTTCTAAGTGTTTTCAGATTCTAATGCTATGCTTACCTTACAATACTTTCAGCCGCCATCTACAGTTTTTGTGTATCTTTAAATATATATTACATTTTTGGCTGCAAAAATAGGATGAGCTTCTGACTCACCCAATATGTAAGGTAATCTAACAAATTGAAAACCTAACCTCAAAGAAAAATGGGTAAGCATTTGGTCCCAACTTCTTGATCAGTCTATCTTGTAGTCTAGTCAAAGGCTTGGACTCTTTACTATCTTTCACTGGCGGGTAAACCTGGTAGGAAGATATTGTAATATGCAAGTAATTTTAATAATGGGTGTTCATCATGTTGGGGATAAGACTACCATGAGAAACTCATGGACGGAACTAAACAGGTAATATATGAGAAAGAGTGGGAGTAATAGAGAGAGGGAGAGAGAGAGAGACAGACAGAGAGAGAGAGAGAGAGATATTATGAAAAGTGGACACAGATATGACATACAGTAAACATTACCGGTATGTGGTGGGCATCGTTCTGGAACCCTTATAGAAAGAGGACAAGAGGAAGCTGAGGAAAAGAGGAAGATGAGGAAAAGAGGAAGTTGAAGAAAAGAGGAAGACCAAGAAAAACTTGGAGGAAATGTGATGGGAAGGACATAAAAAGAACTGGAATAGTTAAAGAAAGGGCAAGATGAAAGATGGTTGTTAAGAGCATATACTCTGCAGGGAGTTTAAAGTTGAATACATAAATAAATAGAGATTGGTTGGTATAGTCTTACACTGTGGTGTGTGTGAATGGAAAAGTAGGAATAGTGTTTTAAGGTGGATTTTGACCTTCCAAATACTTATATGTAAATATTCTATACATTGGAGGACTGTCTATGTATTAACTTGAATGTGAAGGTGCTACATAGAACACTACTTTTATTGTAGTGTAAAGCATGGACTGTTAATGCATGATGAACTCCAGTGTTAGGGTGCTACATTGAACCAATAATTTCTATTGGTATAAAGCATGGACTGGTCAACAATAAAAATTTAACTTAAACTAAACTGGATGTTACTGATATTGAGAAACTCATAGATGTATGGAAGCACCATGGGCATTATGTGATGTTTGATTGCACAGGAATGATGTAAGAAGATTTCACATCCAACAATATTTCATGCTATTCTCACATACCTAATTCAAATATAGGCCTAATTCATACACAAATTTCACAATATCTTTAAATATGTATCCTAAAATATTTTCACACTTATTCCATGGTTAAACACTTTTTCAATATTTTTTAAATTGTCTATTCCATACTCAACACACCCACTTGACACATGTACCACTTCAGCATTCATGGACAACAAACAAACCTGCATTGAAGACAGGTAAAGGTCTTTTCTGAAAGTCAGCCCCAACACATCCAGGTCCTCACGCCCATAGCGGAAGGCTGCCAGTATATGAGCAAAGACTTTCCTGTCCTTGAGATAGTCTGGATCAACCAGAATAACTCCATCTGGATAGGATAACATACAGGTATATAATATGAAACAGTGTCAACTAGTTACATAACAGAAACTAAAACTGCTATTGTCTTCTTATATTTTTTCACTCTGTACTGCCTTGAACATCACAATGAGCATCACAGCAACAATGAGCATCATAGCTCACAAACACTTGCATAGACCCTATGTTACACCCTAACATTGAGCGAAAAGGCATGAGCCTAAGGGTTGCTGGATCACCAATCAACCAACCAGCAATCTTGTTACAAATCTGTCCCTTCATGAAATACTCCATATTATTTTATATATCTACATCTCAAAGGTACCAATTCTGTAGTACTTTCCAATTCTGCTTCCTTTTTTAAATTGCCACTTTACAATTCTCATTTTTAGAGTTTGCAATGTATTTTGATGTTGGTAGTTTCTTCATGTCATTGAAAGTGCTTTTAGCCATTTCTATTCTCCTTTCAACTTTTATTTCACATCTACCATCATTTGTGATTGTGTGTCCAGGACATAAGAAATGGTCTATACTTATTAAAGTTTTTCTTCATGTATTTTTATATTTAGCACTGCGGTGAAGTGGTACAGAGCGCATCTGTGACGACAAAGGTACAGAGTTCGAACACCGTCACAGGCGATTGTGCATCCAGACCATTCAGAAAGCAATGGCAAACTACTGAACATATTTATATTTCCTAGTAATTCACCACAGCCAACAAATGCTGGGTTGATAGCTAAGTCCTGTAATGCTACTAATTTTTATTTCTACAATAACTAATACTTTCAACATATTGTAAGTTGAAGAAATTAAAATGGCAGGACTAGAAACCTGAAGGGTAGGAGAAACCATCAGCAAACACAACTTTTGAAATTTTTTTGTGGAAGACTGAGCACCTATGGATTTTCCCAGAGTGAAATGAAGCTGCTGCATATTTAATAACCAAACTGGTTTTACTGTAAATTACTGTGAATCATCATCAAACAATAGTCCTATGTGGAGCATCAACACCAACAAAGGTTAACGCTTCACTGAGAAGCATCACACTGAGATGCACAGGGAAAATGAACTGTCTGAAAAGACAATAATATACACACAGCCATCCAACTCTGACTATATGTGTCCGGAATATGGCATGGGATTATTTGCCAGAATCTGACTTTTTATATATATAATCCCGCAGAAGATGGATGTGTCGGGCCATTGGCGCAAATAAAACAGCAACACAACACATTTCCATTTTCTGGACTACGTCCTGCTGGAAATCTAGTTGGACCATTGTCCTGCTACAAGAGAGATCCAGTGGGAGTTTGAGAATGAACGCTGAAGAGGAAGAATATATCTTCACACACTCCAGAGAGATGCAGCAACACAAGTTTGAAACTGTTTGTCATCATGACCTGCAATGGACAACTATTAAATTAAACAAGCTTAAGTGATATCTTAAGACAACTATCATGAGTTCATCAGAGCTTTACATGATGGAATATTTGTTTACTACTAGAAAAGTAGTGGACACATTTCTTATTACATGGATCATATGTAAAGCTGGTCACAGCCCAAATAGGAAAACAAATCTGTTATAAATATAAGATCCAGATTTCTTTCCATAAAGACTCGTGGATCAGACCAAAATTAGTTGGTTAGCTAGTTTTGGCTCTGAACTATTAGTAGTTATTTAGAATGACAGTTAATCAGATCTGTTTATAACTAATAAAAAAAATAAACACAACTTAGTTATTTAAAGCTAAGCATGCTTGATGATAGAGTGAAATGCAAATTATTTCAACCATAGCCGTTTTTTCAAATTGCTAGCTACTGTATTAAGATATATGACTCCTAGAAAGCTATAGAAGATCCGATGATCAGGTGTGGGCTGTAGTAACACACACAAAAAATGAAATAGTATAATTAATATTCTCATTATTCTATATTCATTCTATATATTATTATATGCTTAAATTCTAATGAAGATCTTAGATTGAAATGTCAATCATTTTCATCCTTCTTTTCGTTATTGTTATTTATATTAAATTGTTATTAGTAGTAGTAGATTTATGTAATACATATTTAATTATTTATGATACCTACTGTATTAAGAGTGTCTAGCAGTACTTACCAATAGGGTCTATGTGAGATAGATGGTCAATAAAGTCTCTCTTGCCCAGGTACGTTGTTATCTGTTTAATAGAGGATTATGACCAAATTATAGTTATATATATCCAGGATTTACCATTTTGTTAATAAATTATGAATAAAATACCCGGTAGGTAGAAAAGCATCAATAATTAACATAATAAATTTGACAGCACAGCTGGAAGACTCAATGTGCTCTGCCTCTATTTCAGCATATGGAGAAGGATATGCCTAATCAGTGGCAGTGAACTAGATCTGTGCAATAGTGGAGACTGTTTTTTAATTTATTATGGTCAATTTTCCTGAAATCTGCTGTAAATTGATACTAGGACTTTTTAATATTATCATCATTATGTGCTCTGCTGGCTGGGATAAAAAAAAGTATAGTATTTCCTTTTCCTTGCCATTGAGGTGTATTGGGGAATACTGGGCCTAAGCCTTATTTTTCATTGACCAACCTGGGGATGAGGTGGTCAGCATCAAGACTGGTTTTTACTTTCCCAGAATATCTGGTACTCATTTCCTTAGGATTTGTCGACGTAGTTATTTTGGTCATTTTAAAATATTTCATGTGGAATTGGAAATTGAACCTTGGATCATCCGAATAGGAAGCCAGTTCACTAACAACTGAGCTACCCCAGCACTTTGGTTGGCGTAGACGATTATTAATCTCCACAACATTTTATCTGCAGTGTTGTACTGTGCACTGGTTTCCTTGCTGACTACTACTGTGCCTTGATTTCCTTGCTGACTGGCTACCATGTCATGATGTGAAAACTATCCAGTATCCACTATCCACTTATGTTAACTTCCGTGAGTGTATACTTAATATCCAAAGTATAGTACCTAGAAAATTGAAGGCACAGATTGAATTGGCTAGAGATTGCTGATCTTCATTCCACATGTGGAAGGTCTGAAGGTCTCAGCAGTAGATCATCAGACCAACCACCGTGCAACAGTAAACACCTAGTAGATGGTATGTTTAAATAGTGAGGCTTTCCTCTTGTCAAGCCATACAGAACTTAAACTTTATAATAATAACCCCCAACCCTCCTTCTGAGTAGCAGGCATCTTCTTAAAGTGTTGCACACCACTGAGACAGTGAGAGTTGAGTCATCTGGGTATGAAAATAAACCATTGGTAAACTTTCCCTTTCACACATTGACCAAAGGTAGACACAAGCTACATTGATCATAATTATTGGGATCTAAACAAGCACAGCACCTATTCAAGGTGTGATCAACATTAATTGTATTGATAATTTTATTTGAAGATTATTTCATACAAAAAAAATTAAATGGGAAAGAATGAATGGGAAGAATGTATAATGAACCAGAAAGAGGAACACATTAGATAGAAAGATAATACTAGACTAATAAGAATGAGAAAGATAGTGACTATGAATGACTAAGTGGTCAGTGATTGAGAATAAATTAAAGTGGTGACGACAATCCAGTCTAAATGTGGGCTAAAGACAGCAATCAGGGATCTCTTAATTTGGCAACTCAAACTACAAGTGGCTCATCAATGTCAATCAATATCTCAGACTACCGGTACCCATTCTGTCTTCTCCTGATGTGGCTAAATAGATAATAGAAGGACATTTTGGACTGAAATTAAGGACGGCCATCAGCAGTGAAAATGATCAATACCTTTAAATGTTTTCTAAGGAAAAAGGGCAGCAGAGTGGCAACAACAGAAAACATGTAGTGGCAACAGTAAACAGATAATAACTATAGCAAACTCGTAATGGCAACAGTTGACATATATTAACATAAATATGTGGAGCATCAATATATAGAAAGTAGCAGCAGTAGACATATAGCAGCCTCAGTAGATAGATAGTAGCAGCAGTAGACATATAGCAGCATCAGTAGATAGATAGTAGCAGCAGTAGACATATAGCAGCATCAGTAGATAGATAGATAGTAGCAGCAGTAGACATATAGCAGCATCAGTAGATAGGTAGATAGTAGCAGCAGTAGACATATAGCAGCATCAGTAGATAGATAGTAGCAGCAGTAGACATATAGCAGCATCAGTAGATAGATAGATAGTAGCAGCAGTAGACATATAGCAGCATCAGTAGATAGATAGTAGCAGCAGTAGACATATAGCAGCATCAGTAGATAGATAGATAGTAGCAGCAGTAGACATATAGCAGCATCAGTAGATAGACAGTAGCAGCAGTAGACATATAGCAGCATCAGTAGATAGATAGATAGTAGCAGCAGTAGACATATAGCAGCATCAGTAGATAGATAGTAGCAGCAGTAGACATATAGCAGCATCAGTAGATAGATAGATAGTAGCAGCAGTAGACATATAGCAGCATCAGTAGATAGATAGTAGCAGCAGTAGACATATATCAGCATCAGTAGACAGATAGTAGCAGCAGTAGACATATAGCAGCATCAGTAGATAGATAGTAGCAGCAGTAGACATAAAGCAGCATCAGTAGATAGATAGTAGCAGCAGTAGACATATAGCAGCATCAGTAGATAGATAGTAGCAGCAGTAGACATATAGCATCATCAGTAGATAGATAGTAGCAGCAGTAGACATATAGCAGCATCAGTAGATAGATAGTAGCAGCAGTAGACATATAGCAGCATCAGTAGATAGATAGTAGAAGCAGTAGACATATATCAGCATCAGTAGATAGATAGATAGTAGCAGCAGTAGACATATAGCAGCATCAGTAGATAGATAGATAGTAGCAGCAGTAGACATATAGCACAATCAGTAGATAGATAGTAGCAGCAGTAGACATATAGCAGCATCAGTAGATAGACAGTAGCAGCAGTAGACATATAGCAGCATCAGTAGATAGATAGTAGCAGCAGTAGATATATATTAGCAGTAGTAGACATATAGCAGCATCAGTAGATAGATAGTAGCAGCAGTAGACATATAGCAGCATCAGTAGATAGATAGATAGTAGCAGCAGTAGACATATAGCAGCATCAGTAGATAGATAGATAGTAGCAGCAGTAGACATATAGCACAATCAGTAGATAGTAGCAGCAGTAGACATATAGCAGCATCAGTAGATAGACAGTAGCAGCAGTAGACATATAGCAGCATCAGTAGATAGACAGTAGCAGCAGTAGACATATAGCAGCATCAGTAGATAGATAGTAGAAGCAGTAGACATATAGCAGCATCAGTAGATAGATAGTAGCAGCGGTAGACATATAGCAGCATCAGTAGATAGATAGTAGCAGCAGTAGA
This sequence comes from Meghimatium bilineatum, assembly GCA_034231615.1. Taxonomy (NCBI): domain Eukaryota; kingdom Metazoa; phylum Mollusca; class Gastropoda; order Stylommatophora; family Philomycidae; genus Meghimatium; species Meghimatium bilineatum. Next base: position 60,523,549 of record CM067299.1, on the reverse strand, counting down.
CATATAGCAGCATCAGTAAATAGATAGTAGCAGACTTTCTAACTAATGCTACGAACTTTTATTTTTCCGGTTACTACATAGGCCTATGGCTGTGAAACATGGACCCTCAGTAAAACAGCGGCAAAGAAGATCAACGCCTTTGAGATGAGATGCTACAGAAGGATACTTAGAATATCATGGAAGGAAAAGAAGGGAAACTCTGATACTATACTATAAACACATTGAAGATTCCAGAGTGTTAGTTACTAAACACAATAGCAGAAATAAAACATCACCTGTTTGGTCATATAAAGATACACATCTGTTTAAAAAGATAAATAATGGTGAGCAGAGCACCTGGGAGGAGGAGGAAAGGCAGACCAAGAAAAAGATGGACTGACGACATTAAAGATAACATGAATACGTCGTTGGAAAATGCAAGCCGCATCGCCCAAAGCAGAGAAGGGTTCAGGGAGTTCATTGGGAAGACAACGTTCTGGAGAGAATACGTCACATGACAACATGTAGAAAAAGTAGACAGATAGTAGCAACAGTAGAATGGCTAAACGTACTTTCAATGACATGAGGAAAATATTAACATCTAAACAAATTACAAACAAACTAAAAATGAGAATGATAAAACTCTACATATATTTTATCTTAATGTATGGCTCAGAAGCATGGACAATAAAATAACCATTAGAATACAGAATTGATACCTTTGAGGTGTGGATATATAGAAGAATAGGGATAACTTTATGGAAGAAGAAGAAAACTAACAAAGAGGTTCTAACAACATTTTGTATGATGAAAGAATTATTAAAGTAAATAAATATAAAACAAATACAATATTTTGGACATATTAAAAGATACAACTTGAAGACCATCACTGAGGGTAAAATGTAGGGGGGGGGCGAGGAAGAGGGAAGCAGAGATACAAGTGAGAGAGTAATATTGCAAGATGGACAGGTTACACTCTAGTAGAGTAGCCACCAAGACAAGTGACAGGGAATGTTAGAAGTCTATTGCAGCAACCTTCGTTGCGGAGATGGCACTTAATGATGATGAGCAGCAGTAGACAGACAGTAGCTATAGTAGACATATAGTAGCAGCAGTAGACAGACAGTAACTATAGTAGACATATAGTAGCAGCAGTAGACAGTAGCTATAGTATACATATAGTAGCAACAGTAGACAGACAGTAGCTATAGTATACATATAGTAGCAACAGTAGACAGACAGTAGCTATAGTAGACATATAGTAGCAACAGTAGACAGACAGTAGCTATAGTAGACATATAGTAGCAGCAGTAGACAGTAGCTATAGTATACATATAGTAGCAACAGTAGACAGACAGTAGCTATAGTAGACATATAGTAGTAACAGTAGACAGACAGTAGCTATAGTAGACATATAGTAGCAGCAGTAGACAAACAGTAGCTATAGTAGACAGACAATATCAGCGGTAAACAAATAGACAAGTAGTAATAGCAGCAGACATATAGTAGCAACAGTAGACAGTAGCTATAGTAGACAGATACTTGTAGCGGTAGACAAATAGTAGGCAAGTAGTAGCAGCAGCAGACATATAGTAGCAGCAGTAGACAGACAGTAGCTATAGTAGACAGACAATAGCAGCGGTAAACAAATAGACAAGTAGTAATAGCAGCAGACATATAGTAGCAGCAGTAGACATATAGTAGCAACAGTAGACAGACAGTAGCTATAGTAGACAGACAATAGCAGCGGTAAACAAATAGACAAGTAGTAATAGCAGCAGACATATAGTAGCAGCAGTAGACATATAGTAGCAACAGTAGACAGACAGTAGCTATAGTAGACAGACAATAGCAGCGGTAAACAAATAGACAAGTAGTAATAGCAGCAGACATATAGTAGCAGCAGTAGACATATAGTAGCAACAGTAGATATAGTAGATACTTGTAGCGGTAGACAAATAGTAGGCAAGTAGTAGCAGCAGCAGACATATAGTAGCAGCAGTAGACAGACAGTAGCTATAGTAGACATATAGTAGCAGCAGTAGACAGACAGTAGCTATAGCAGACAGACAATAGCAGTAGTAGACAGATAGTAGAAAAGTAGTAGCAGGAATAGACATATAGTAGCAGCGGTATACAGGTAGGAGCAATAGAAGACAGGTAGTAGCAACAATGGACATATAGAAACAGCAGTAGACAGATAGAAGTAGTAGACAGACAGTAGACAAGAAGTAGCGGCAGTAGATATGCAGTTCTTATTCTTACTGCAAATGTCATTGGACAATTCAGGCATGGGATGACCACTGTTGATGGTTTATGGTATACCCATGACTTTCTAGCTACTTTCTGGTTTATGGTATATCCATGACTTTCTAGATACTCTCAGGTTTTTGGTCTACCCATGACTTTCTAGCTACTCTCTGGCTTAAGGTTTACCCATGACTTTCTAGCTACTCTCTGGCTTAAGGTTTACCCATGACTTTCTAGCTACTCTCAGCTGTTGAGTTGCTGCATTCTTCTTTTCACAATATGCCCCCCCCCCTTTTTTTTTAATTTGACTGTAGATCGCCATGTAGCTCTATTTTATGTGTATGTGTGAGTGTAAGAGTGTGTGTGCGTGTAAAAGCGTGTTAAGTGTGCAAGTGTAAGAGTTTGTATGAGTGAGAGTTTGTTTTAGTGTAAGGGTGTGTAAGATTGTTGTGGATGTTAGTGTAGAAGTGTAAGAATATTTGAGTGTAGGCATCTATGTGAGTGTAAGTGGGTCAAAGGGCATGAGCCCATGGACCACTGGATCAGCAACCAACCAACCAACCATGTGAGTGTAAGAGTTTGTGTGCGTGTAAGAGTTCATGTGGGTGTAAAAGTGTGTTTGAGTGTAAGAGTTCATGTGGGTGTAAAAGTGTGTTTGAGTGTAAGAGTGTGTTTGAGTGTAAGAGTTCATGTGGGTGTAAAAGTGTGTTTGAGTGTAAAAGTGTGTTTGAGTGTAAGAGTTCATGTGGGTGTAAAAGTGTGTTTGAGTGTAAAAGTGTGTTTGAGTGTAAGAGTTCATGTGGGTGTAAAAGTGTGTTTGAGTGTAAGAGTTCATGTGGGTGTAAAAGTGTGTTTGAGTGTAAGAGTGTGTTTGAGTGTAAGAGTTCATGTGGGTGTAAAAGTGTGTTTGAGTGTAAGAGTTCATGTGGGTGTAAAAGTGTGTTTGAGTGTAAGAGTGTGTTTGAGTGTAAGAGTTCATGTGGGTGTAAAAGTGTTTGAGTGTAAGAGTGTGTTTGAGTGTAAGAGTGTGTTTGAGTGTGTTTGAGTGTAAGAGTGTGTTTGAGTGTAAGAGTGTGTTTGAGTGTAAGAGTTTGTGTTAGTGTAAGAGTGTGTTTGAGAGTATGAGTAAGTGAAGTAAACGTGGAATATTGACTGGGTTATCTTGACATGACAAATTAATCAACATGGGAAATAACCTGCGAGACAGTAAATCAAATGACGTATACAAATTCTCCTGAACACACAAGAATATCAAATACAACTGGGAAATCAACATCATTGCTTTATCATATATATTATATATATTATATATATATATATATATATATATATATATATATATATATATATATATATATATATATATATATATATATATATATATATATAGAGAGAGAGAGAGAGAGAGAGAGAGGGCGAGCGAGAGAGAGGGATATAGAGAATCTCAATAACAAGAAAGATACAAGAGAAACATTATTCATTTCCTTTCAAACTATTCAGACGTCCATGTGTTGTTGGGGTTCCATAGAATAGTAATACTGTGACATTCGAGTCGAAGATATGTACAAGGAGGGTTAAGTCTAAGTTTGACTATACAAACTCATAGAAGAGTGGAGGTAACCAAAACTATAATGATGGATGTTCAACGTGTTTGTTTGTTTATCATCAGGTGACATATTCTTTCCAGAACGTAGCCTTCCCTATGAATCTCTTGAATTTTCCGTGGTCTTGAGCAAGTTGTCCCGCTTTTTTTAGAGACATGCACAGACATTCTTTAATATCTTTTGTCCAATGGCGTTTTGGGCGGCCTTTGTCCCTTTTGCCTTCTATCATCCCCTCTAGTAACACTCTCTCCATGCCTTCGTGTATCTTAATGTGACAGAAGAAAACTAACTTTTTCTTTAATATGGTGTTCAGAAGCCAGCCTTCCTGGACCACAATTGTTCTTAAGACCCGGTTTGTTTTCCTTGCTATCTATGGTATTCTCAGATCTTTTCTATAGCACTTTAATTAAAATGATGTTATTCTCTCGGCCAATGTTTTATTTAGTGTCCATTTTATTTGGTTCTTATGTTAGTACCCTGCCATAGTTTGTTTAACTGTTTTAATATTGGCAACGCCATTGCTACTCTTCTCTTAATTTCAACTGCGCATTCATCCGCATTGTTTATATTAGTTCCTAAATGATCAAAATGTGTCACTTCTTCTAAATTGCAGTTCTCAATATTAATTTTACGTCTTGATTCAGTTTTTTTCAGTTGCCATTAATATTGTCTTTTTCATATTTAAGAACAAGTTTTACTGTTCGCTAAACATTTAGGTTGACTTAATTATGTTCAGTAGGTCGTGTTCGTTTGTTGTTAATAGCACGGTGTCGTCTGCATATCTATTTTCTGGTATCTGCAGCCCTCATATATTTACGGGTCTAACATCATGCTTCATTGTATCTCGTCTCAGAAAGACGTTTCTCATTATATTTTCCGCATAGATGTTGAACAAGTATTACTCTTTTCTGTATATTGAACCACTCCGAGTTTGCACCTTCCACTTTTACCGATGCTTCTTGGTCTTTATACAGCTCTGCTATTAGTCGTGTAATGTGTTTTGGGAAACAAATTTGTTTGTTTAGCATGGCATTAATATTATAGTATGTCGAAGCAAACCCCTTTCAACCTAGAACCAGAATCCATTGTGGTTATATCAGAAGTATGGACTTTGTATATAATTGTGACCTTATGTCTGGTATCAATACGAATCATTATTATATGTGTAATGTTGCGTGATTTGTGATATCTGTCGAGGTGAGAGGCCATCCTGTATTGAAGAAATGACCAGATGTAGCTGTGTAAGATATAGAGTTGTGCAAAGAATCAATCTAACTCTCTTATCGGACCTCATTTGAACCCAGTGGCAAGACGAATCGAGACGACTGGAAATTAAGTTTGATACACTTGATGGCCATAGTTTTCTATGTATCTCACCACGTTCTATGCAGTCCACACCGCACCACTGGAATTCGTCTTCATACCATGTGGGCTGATACATGATCGTGTCTGGTAATCGTAAAATCGTCGAAAATAAGTCTTTACGCATAATGGTGGACAAGACCGTCATGCTTTTGGAGACAATCTCAGCCATGACATTAGTAACTTTATGAATTCTTAAATGGTTCTCTTACATGCTGTCGACATAGTATTAAAACAGGTCCACCAATTCAAGTATTTAGGTACAACGATAACATCAGATGGAAGGAATTCAAAAGAAATAGGAAAAAGCAGAATAGGGCAGGCAAAAACAGCATTTAGAAAAATGAAAAATATATTGTGTAATATGACCCTGTCATTAGAGGTGAGGAATAGAACTCTGAACTGTTACATACCTCCTATAAAACATATGGATGCAAGTCTTGAACAATGAACAGACAGTATAGTGGGGCAGTAGAGGCAGCAGAGATGTGGTTCTATAGAAGAATTCTGAGAATACCACGGACTGCAGGATTACTAAATGTGGAGATGTTGAATGAGTCAAATACGAGACGGAGCTTAATCAATAATATAAGAAAAAGAAAAACTTCATTTTGTGGCAAGGTTATGAGACAAGAAGGTTTGGAGAACATAGTTACAGTAGGCAAGATTGAAGGCAAGGTAGACAGAGGACGACATCGTGGGAAAATATTGTCTGTTTAACAATGTGGCATGGCAGGGAAACAACAACGATCCTGATATATAATACTGGAGATAGAGAGCTATAGAGAGTCATGACGGCCTACGCCAGCCTGCATGGCATCTGATAATGATGAACAGGCTGTCAGTCAAGCATAGAGCCTGAACACCTCATGACGTCTGCTGGTGAGTATGTATGTTAACGCAATACGTTACTGGGTTACATAATTTCTCTTCATTCCTCGTTTAAATAAAGATTGCTTCTCTTTAATAAAACGTACAGATCCATCGATGACAAAGACTTCATCTCGCACTGCGATATCAGTAATCATGTGATTATTTTGACGACTACTTTGTCATTGCGACAAATGATACATTCTCTGCTATGAAAGTCTGTCTTAGTCTAATGAAAAGGAAGCCGTTTCTTATTTGTTGCAAATGCAACCTGTCATCACATGTTATATCGGTATATCAGATTTCTTTCTTCTGCAGAATTTTAGAATATCTACATGAGAATTCCGACTTTTGTATATGCCCTTATATATTACTGCACATGGGAAGTAAGAGCTAATGGCTCGCAATTTCTGGGGTTCGAGAAGAAGAAATATTGCTGTAGTAGTAAGTTTAAGTTGGTCAAGATTTCCATACATCTTCATATGGAGGATATTTGCCTATGCTGAATTCATGAAGCGGGTGACACTCTTGATTATTTATTCAATTTTTTAAAGACTAGTACTATCGTCACATTCTTCTTCTGTGTTTACTTCCATACTATCCTATTCATACTTTGATGAAGAAGGTATTCAGCCATGGTTGATTAATTCCTTTTTGGTTCAAAGATGACATATTATGGCTGTCCATATATTACGTCAACAATTTGGGAGGAAAGGTCTGGGAATGGGTGATCATTTGTTGACAAGGGGGTGGGTGGATTACACAGAGGTTGATGTGAGAAATATTGTTTTGACCAATTAAATTGTTTGAATTAGAAACGTTTTCCCAAAAAAATCTGAAAACAATCATATAGTTTTTCCGTAATTTCTCAATAGAGTTTTTTTGTAGGGTGGGGGTGGGGTGGGGTGGTGTTCAGTACTCATGAGAGCCCTAGAGTTCTTGACAGATGTGGCCAAAGGGGGAAGAGTCCAAAATTGGGGGGGGGAATTCATTTAATTAAGGAACAAGCCCATAGGTCAGTAGTCATTTCTCTTCAAGTTGGGCACATGGTTGCAAGTTGCTGTAGTTCTGTATTACTTATACCCCTTTTCCTTCTCTTATTTTGCTTTGTGATAGTGCGTGACATCCTGATTGTTACAGTGTGCTATCTGGTCAGATGCAGCTAACTTCAGAATCTTAAATATTGGGAGGGCTGTATTCCTCTCTGAATGTATGATGGTCCCCGCCAGTTTTACTTTCCAGGATCTGTTGGTTAGGATAAGACTCATTTCTCGTCAATCAACTGGCCTCGATGCTCCCCGTTTGAATATAATTGATATGGACATCTGCTACACATTACGTTCAATATTGAGCTTTCGCTGGTGTTTTGCTTAAAGTTTCTGTTGGTCGCTCAAATGTTCTTTACCATCTGCTTTCCGCAGGAAGGTTTATTTAGAAAGTATGTTTTATCATCCATTCTAAACACACGGCCGATGCCATTCCAATGTCTTCTTCTTCTTCTTCAGCGTTCATTCTCAAACTCCCGCTGGATTTCTCTTGTAAAATGACAATAGTCCTGTAAGATTTCCAGTTGAATGTAGTCCAGAGAATGGAAATGCGCTGTGTTGCCGTTTTATTTGCGCCAATGGCCCAACACATCCGTCTTCGGCAGAACAATGTCTTCTAATAAAACTTGTCATGAATTATTGGTTTGTTTCTTCGGTACAGTACAAGTAGACGCCACCATATAGTCGAGTTATTTCCCTCGTTTATGTTTGTAAATTTCACGTTCATCATTTAATAATTTAAATATTAATTTATTTTAGGGTTTGGGTTAGGATAGTTGTGTTTTACATAAATATCACTAACCCCAACTCTAATTAAATAAATATTTCAATTATTAAATGATGAACATGAAATTTACAAACATAAACAATGGAAACCATTAAACATGTGGTGGCGTCTACTTCTACTGTACCGTTTCTTCCCTCAGTAAAACCCTTGTTTTAAAATCTGTCCATTTTATGTTCAATAATCTTCGATGATACGTATGCATTTTCAATGGTTTTAACGTAGCGTCTATTTCTTGTCTGGATTTCCAGCTGTCGCATCCATATGTCAGTAAAGACAGTATGTACGTATTGAACAGTCTAAGTATTGTAAGTGTGTTAAATTCCACTGTGGTTAGTCAAGTACGGAAAAATCCGTTTACATGAATTGCAATGCGATTTGGTGCCGCTAGAACGAACCTGGTTAAATTCCAGTTAGCCTCAATAATTTTTCATTTATCCTCATGCTTCCTAATTGAATTTACTTGTTAAATTCCACAAAACGCTAAATATAGGAAACAGTGTTAAATGCACCTTCTGCCGGAGCCATATTACCCCTATATTACCATATCTTCCTCTGCGTTTACTCCCAGACTTTCTCATTAATGACTTTAATGAAGGAAGCATTCAGCCATAGCATCCAAAATTGCCATATCTTCTGTGTTCCAATTTACGTCAATGAATGATAAACAAACCATTCAGTTTCCGTACAGAAAATTGAATCCTTTTAAGTTGGTGAATAAATCGCCTGCACAACCACAGTGATACGCATACTCACGTAATATATTCCATTAACCAAATAACACTGCCCATTAACTCCCAGTGGATTCTACAACACACAGCGTAACTTTTGATTAATACTTTAAAAGAGGACTCTTACTATCTGATAGGAGTTATTGAAATGTGAGTAGCTACTTCTTATAAAAAGTGCTTCATGCTGTAGCCAGCTAACAGATACAGAAATAGTATGTGTGCCATTACATGTCCTGAGGAATAGTCCTGCCAAGAGTCCTCCAGAATCATTCTGAGGGAAGATCCCAAACAGCGTCACTTAGTTTGGTCGATGCGACTGATCATTGGTCATTTTGTGTATCCATCTTAATTATGGATTGAGAGTACGGCACAATAACTAAAATATCGCAACTATATACATAATAGGGAGAAGGCAAAGCGGATTTGAAAACAAATAACAATGACAAGTCAAACATTTCTCCATAGAGAAAGAAAGGGATCGTATACCCCCAGAATACACTCATTAAATCTCTAGCGAAGCACCGTGATAGTGTCACCTATCTTCTCTTGTTGCCTTGTTATTTTGTTTGTCTTTAAAATGAAAAAAAAACACACTAGATGTTACAACAGCAGGGACATGTGGCCTGTTTTCACACAACCACAAGTACCTCCCTGGACTCACTAACTGTAAAAAAAAAAAAAAATTACAGTAATGTTGGTTTAAAAAAAAGAAAGAAATAGCAGGATTTCCGTTACGACTTTCGATATTCAATTCCCGGCAGAGTTGATTTCTTAATCCCCCTATCACAAATTTGGTACTCGCAATTTATGAGTTGATGATAAATAAATAATAAGTAATAACTTCAGTAAAACTGTAATCCGACAGGTGAAACATGGAAATAGTTGGTCGAAATGTCGATGTTTGTGCGTTATTCTGTGTGCTTCCAGTAATTGATAAACTTCACTACCCTGTTATCAAGTTTAACATGGGGAAAAATAAGAATTCTTGCCGGGGATACTTCAGTTCTTTGTTGCTGTCCCTGAAAAAAAGTCAACGTCCTCTTGGACGTCCTGAAACTCAGACACTACAAGGAAATAAATATTGGTTAAGTGATCTCCCACAAAAGAGAATATGAGGATGTCAGAATGTGATTTCTACAACGAGTGACTTTTAAGTTAGAAAATGGTTAAGAGATGGGAAAGATCTATCGAAATGTTAAACAAGTGTAGTTTAGTTACACTTTTGCAGGAAGTGGTACATTTGAAAAACTAATATAGAAATGAAACAATTGATAACCGACTACGTAGGATTGTTTGTTTGTTAAATGGGGGGATTAAAGCCTCTTAGCTGAGGCACGATCCTTTCAACCTAATACAGAAGTCTATTTGGGTTATATCAGGCCGTATCATTGATACATGTAGCAATAAATGGTTGTAAGTTTTTATGTGATTGATTTCTACATATAAAATATTGGAACATGGCTTCTACATATGCACTGACTCTCTCTGAGAAGAAGGTTTATTCTCAAATAATAAAATAATAATAGTAGGAGTCATCTTGGGTATGAACGAAAGATCTGTAGAAATCCCAATTGTCTATAGGAAACAATAGTTTAGTCGCTCGCAATTCATAGGAATCGGAACAAACACATAAAATCTTCATCTGAACACAATTTTGCGTCGCTTCTCTCTGATTCTGTTGTACCCCATTCTCTCGCTCGCTCTCTCTTTCTACGGCATTGAATCAATAGGAGGTAGAATGTGACGCAAAAATAGTCGGATTGAAAATAACGGCTTTGTTTTGCAAGAGGCCAGATCAATAAACCAGCAACGTCCAATCGTCATAACTAGATACTGAAAACAAATAAGATATTAACATTTCACTAAAGGAGTAGGAAGTTTCCTACAAGCAGTAATCAAAATGAGACTGAACACTGTAGCCCCTAGTGGCCGGCAACCGCGTATTGCCTTCCCTCCTTATTGAAATCTAGTTCACATCTCTTTGCCTTCAACACTTTTTTCTTCTCCTCATCCCTATCTCTCTCGCTCTCCTCTTCTTTCATTCCTCTCACGCAATGCCCTTCTCATCCATTACTACTATCCCTATTTCTCTTCAATTCTTGATTCCTCCTCAACCTCATTCGTTCCCTACCCTTCCTCCATTTCTCTCTACCCCCGCCCGCATATATTTCGTTTCCCACTTCTACAGTTTCATCCTTCTCAGTGTTTCTTACCTTTCATTATGTCTTCATTCATCCTTCTCTCTAGTTATCAATATTTATCTTTAGCTCTCCCTCAACCTTCCCCAGTTCCCTCTGGACCCTCCTAACAATTTCTCCCATTCATCACATTTGGACCGTCTTTTGGAACATGATTTGCACAATTCTCTCTATCTTTATTTTTACCACATATTTCTGTTTTCATTTTTCTAATTCGTCTCCACTTCCCTCTACATGTATTTCTTAATCAAATTCTTCTTAAATTCTCTTCTCGCAAAGGAAGAATGGATATCTACTGAAACAGATATACAGTTCCTCTTCTGCGTTTTCTTGATCTATAGAATGGCCGAAAAATATGCAACTTTCGCATCGACCCATCCGACTTCAGCATGGCTTTTGTGTCACTGAATTTTATGGAATTGGACAGCTAACAGTACACGCAAACCTCTTTAATCTTCTCTTACAACATGCCTGGCAGGTAAAGTACGCAGTATCGCTATTCTTTGCTCCCATTTTGAGTACCGGCGACACAACGATGTGTCGTGTCAAAATGGAAATAAAGGATTCATTGGGTACTTATCATTGATTTCATTGTATTACCAATTTTCAAAAAAAATCAAACGGAATAACTGATAAAGTATATTGTTTGTTTGTTTGGCGTTCGCTCCATTGCAACCATCACGGATATCCGTGCGATTTCCGCCGAGAGCGTGATTACGTTGTGCCACCGTTATGCGCCTTGTAGGCCTAGCACATCCGATTTCTGCATGCCTTGACAATTCTGGTGGGCTACCCTTAGCCTGTGACAGCCTCTATATCGGTCTCCAGGCACGCGTAGTGGCGACTCTTCGCCCAGACGATTTGTGCTCTCGTCTGACTCACACAAGGTGTTCCACTGTCTATGAACTTGCCTCATGTAATTGGGCGTGCTGTGCCTGTGCCCATTGGGTACTGAACCGTTTCTCATCCGTGAGCCTGGTTCCTTAGGGGAAGAACTCAACAGAGGAGTTGGACCCTGGCTCTTTCACCCTCTTAGCCGAGGTGTCGTTCACCGACATCGTGTACCCCTTGTCCAAGTTCGAATCTCACACCACGCGTTTGAGAGCAAGGCGATTGAGAGCTGAGCGTCCTTGGCCCAATAGCGCCTGAGCCCATCAGGTACTGAACCCTTTCTCTCTTCAAGTGTATTTCCGGTGTAGGAAAACCTGACAGTAGAGTTGGGCCAGGGCTAAATCGTTGTCCCTTTTGTGCCTGAGCCTATCGGGTACGGAACCCTTTCTCTCTGCAAGTGTACTTCCAGTATAGGAAACCTTGACAGTAGAGTTGGGCCAGGACTACCATCGTTGTCCCTTTCTTTCCTAAGCCCATCGGGTACAGAAACCTTTCTCTTCGCGAGCATATTTCCGGTTTAGGAAGGCTCGACATTAGAGTTGGATTAGGTCTTCTTGCTTTACCAAATGCCAATGAATGGGTCTGGGTCTCTGCCTGTAAGGAACACAGGTAACTAGAAGCTCGCCTCGAGCTGACGGAGCTTGTAGTTCCCCTTTCCTAGGGACTTTTCACTTTCTATTTGCAGTTCACGCTGCCCTCTAGCGCTGTTCTGCCCTTTCATTGTTTAATTGTACTCGGTATGAAATCTATTTGTCTCTCGCCATGCATCTACCTTTACGTGCATTTTACATTGGCCGCCCCTCCAATGTTCGGACTGGACTGACTAGCTTCACTGTATGTTGACAGTGTCGCTATATGTAGTGATGCTGGTGGTGTCGGAGATATTGTCTGTCTCTTGTGCAGTCAGATCTCTTTCCATCTGCTACCTCCACATTCTCGGACACGATCCCCAAATGATTTGGCCCGAATCAGCTCGAGCTGCTGTATTTCTGTTTCCAGGGTGCACCGCGTGGAGGTACATTTGGGATCTTGGTTATCTGCTAACCCTGGGTCCGCCTCGAGCAATGCGTTCCCTTTGCACCCCATAAAGTATATGAAAAACTTTATAAATTATACTCGGTGTTCTGAAAATTGCCTTCACCAAAACTAAATGATGTTCGTCCGTCGTGATCGACGATGACCAAAAACTCAACCATAATAATAATAACAATAAATAAACTAAATAGTGACACGACAAACGAATAGTTACAACATTAAACGAACTAGTGTTTGGCGCCTGTGTATCTGTCGTAGCGACACGGATACCAGCTAAATGGCCAAGCAAGTTTGACCGTAGTTAGCGTATAATACGGGAACCAGTTCTCTCGTACGACTGGCCCAATAGCGATGTGGTTACAGACGTCCACTGTTGAGTGAGGGGGGGGGGGGGTTTACAAACATTTAAAGTATTAGTTACCAGCGCCGAAGTAGGGTGTGTCAAACAACTGATGCAAGTAAAACGCCAACAAAACGAATTATAGTTATCTGGACTACATCCTGCTGAAAATCTAGTAGGATCATTGTTCCACTACAAATGAGAATCTGTGACAGTTTCAGAACGAATAAATGCAAAACCCAAATCACCAAATAAATTAACTTTTTGTTTGTCATTGTCATCGTTAGTTCTCTACGAAAGCATTCGTGAGTTGTTCCAGGCGTCCACAGAGAAAACTATGTTCTTAAAAAAATGTCACGTGCAGATTACTTACCAATTAAGCAATGGTAATCTGCTTACCGTAAATACTGCTTAGAACGTCATTATAGTTATTTTTAAAAAGTTGGCAGATAGCTATGTTTTTAATATATATTGAATATAATATGAAGCCAATCATATTTTCCTGGTTGCTTATTTTTTTTTAGTCCTCCCTGTGTTCCTAAGGACTTTTTTATTTGACTTATGTTTTTCTTCTCAGTTCTTTCCTTGTTTCCTGCAATAGAGCCACATTTAATAAGCTCAAAAGTTTTTTTTAGTATTTGTTTAAATCATCTATATTTCAGAAACATATAGCGTGTCTATATTTCAGAAACATATAGTGTTATGGAGTGGCTATGTGTGGTGATTATTACGTATCCAAGTTCAAACTTGGATTAAATAACAGGTTGTTTATAGAACATATTATAATCAACCAAATAGATTATCGATTCCATAGACTGGTCATCATACACATTTCTAGTCAAACGCATTGTTACACAAATATATTGATGTTAAAACAAAGACATTTAGGACTAGCAAATTGAAAATGTAACAGATTGGTAATTATCAAACAAATATATGCTAAAATGGATTAATAATAAAGCAAACTAATTGTAATGAAACAGATTCAGATTATAACAGATATACAACAAATTGGTATAGTGCGCTTCAAAATAGTTGCCCTCTATTCATTCATTTTAATATCTCCATAACCAGTAAGCGGAATTTAGGGAGAATGTGCATATTAGTTTAATTTTAACGTATTGGCAGGCACGTAATAGGCAAGTAATGCCAGGCACGTAATCGCTATCATCATCAGATTCCCTTTCAATTTCATTACTGTCCTTCAAATTTATGTTGCTAAATGAAGCCATCCTACATCTTAAATTTCTGAAAATAAACACCGAAATAATAGTTCAGAAATAAAAATTATGCAATACGTAAAACGACCGAAATAATAGTTCAGAAATAAAATTATGCATTACGTAAAACTGAAAAGTAAAAGTTACGCAAATCACTTCATTCTTAAATATTGAACGATATAGGGAATTTATAAATTGTATTTCACCAGGTGCCGGAATACTCCTTTGATGTTTGTGAATGTGTGACTACTGTAGTGACAGAAAAAATTAATTATATTGTAATTTCGCAAAATAGATTATGAGGCTTAAATGTACAGACACAAGTATTCCAATGACCTAAATCGACGCATTTGACTCAAATTTACGTTAAAATCGTACGCAGCATTCAAAATGTGATACAAACAGGTTTGATTGTATTACAAATTTCACACCAAATGGACATGTACTGTAGCTTCATTATTTTTAACACAAACATCTTCAGCGTTTGTGTACATACATTACATAGACAAATTGCACATTTTTGGTTGAATTGTGATGCAAATATATCTACATTATGTCGTTACGTTTTTAAAACACTTCTGAAAATTTCATGTACATCTGTAAAATAGTTGCGGAATTACACATTTTTAAACAGGGACAAGTATTTTGAAACGCACTATAATACAAAGTGATATTAAAACAGATTGTAAGTAAACATATTGGATATGGAATAAATAAGTTGAGATCAAAAAGGTTAGTAATCAAACAAAATGCTTTGGTACCGGTATTCAAACAAACAGATCGCCTGTGTGGTGGCGGCTCGAGAGGAAACAAAAGATTAGCAACAATGTTAACTACCACGGATGTTGGAAGGATGTTTAGAGTGGAGTTGGCTATTCCATCCCATAGAGGGTCAAATTGACCCAAAAGCCCTGCTGAAAACAGATTATCAGGCCAAAAGGCGCAGACATTACAGCTACGCTGTAAACCATAATACAGCGAATTCTGTTCTCCTGACTACATCATGCTAATATGCAAGAATTTTAGAACGAACGCAGAAGAAGAAACAGAGTGATAATCAGTTATACTGGTAATATAACAGATTGTATAGAAAGTTGAAGATTTGTAACACAGAAATGTGCACATGTGGACAGGCACCTCAAACAGCAGAGTATATACTCCAAGAATGTCCGAAAATGGAATGCTAAGACAAACACCTGGCCCAGAGAAATAACACTGCAAGAACTCTGTGGACGACCTATGCGAAATATACAACACACGTTTACAAAACTGTAGATTCAGGCACATTGTAGATGGACGGAAGAAGTAAATCGTATTGGTGAAGAAAATAATACCTTGGTAAGTGAACAAACATATTTATAGAACAGTAATAAATCGATTGATAATTAATGAATAGCTGATAATTGTTCTAGTGGAAATAGGTCAGATTGGTGATAAACAGACCATACGGGTACCAGACAGACTGGTTCATATTAGTTAAATAGATTTACTCCCAGACTTGCTCGAGGTCAGATTGTTTTGTCCACAAATATCTCTTAACAGAGTGTGCTGCTAACATATCTGTGAGCAGACGTGTAAATCCACTTTTCTGCAGAATATTCTACTTCCAATATTCTAATCTGACGAAGAATGTTTATTAGTCATTCAATTATAGAATAACAAAAAATGGATAAAAATGAATAAATAAAAATCTAGCAGAACCATTGTTCTGTTATACGAGAAATCCGATGGGATATATACTTTATTGAATAATATAGGATCATCATCCGCCTAAGACGGATGTGTCGGGCCATTGGCGCAAATAAAACGGCGACACAACGCATTTCCATTCTCTGGACTGCATTCTGCTGGAAATCTAGTAGGACATGTCCTGCTACAAGAGAATTCAGCAGGAGTTTGAGAATGTACGCTGAAGAAGAAGAAGGATCATCATGCCAGCTAAAACAGAAAAATAATAAGAAACATGGCGAGCTTCTTTGTGTATGTCGATAGAGACGAGACGCAAGTCAGCGGGAAAAAAATCACCATTTAGTGGAAGTGAACCAAAAAAAACATATTGGTTACGAGCGCCTAAGTCGGATGTGTCGGGTCTTTGGTGCAAATAAACCGACGATACGACGTATTTTCGTTATCTGGACCACATCCTATCGGAAAACTAGTAAAACAATTGCGCTGAATAAGAGGTATCCGGTGCGAGTTATTTTCTATACACCAATACGTTTGTTTAACTTTCCTTAAATAATAAGTACCTTTATGGTGAGATACACTCCTTTCAACAGCGGACGATGGTTAAATTAAGTTATATCAGAACTTTTAACAATAAAAAAATAGTAGAGGTCGCAGTTCTGGTAACCCAGTCACCATTTTCCTAAAGTATTTCCCAATAAATACTGTTCTGTTGCACAAAGAACGAGTCACGGATGGTCAGGGTACTAATTTCACTTTCTATCATTGTTTCGTATTTAGTTTGTCATTTTAACTATTGGTAACACGTTAAGGTTCAATCACAGATCATGTGCCTACTCACTTTCCGAAATGTGGATGAAGCTTAATAGTATGCCCAGATTCATTCCAAGTTCCCTATAGTGCGCGCAGTTTTCGTGTTATCAATGAAATTACATCACTAGTAGACCGTACTGTCGGAAAAACAAAATACCTAATCTAAGAGGAGACTAAATTATGCTACGAATGAATGTCATGAATTCGAATCGGAGAAGAAAGTATGACCGTGGGCGCTTGGGGGTAGCTTTAGACCTAATCCTCCCTCCTACACTCTATACAACATCCATCCCCCCCCCTTTTTTTAAACTCTATAAATCTTTGTCTCGCCCGTGTGTTGCCGGGGCCTGAAAGGGGAGCAAAAAATAGCAACACTGTTTACCTTCCACGCATGTCGTAAAAGGCGACTAAGGAGTTTATGGGATGGAGTTGGCTGTCCCATCCCATATAGGGTCAGTGATCCAAAGCCATGCTGAAGTCGGATTTGTCAGGCCGAAAAGCGCAGATATCACAGCAATGCTGTAAACCATGGAACAACGCATTCCGTTCTCCGGACTACATCCTGCTAATCTGCAGGAGTTTGAGAACTAACGCAGAAGAAGAAGAAGAAAGAAAATACCAAATTTCTGGGATTTCATGTTCTCCATATTAAGGGTTGAAACTGTTCATAACATGGGTCTTCTTGTACATTTCGCATATTTTCTGCATAAATATTGAACAGATGTGGTGAGAGGATGCATCCCTGTTTGACTCCTTTCTGGACCTTAAACCAGTCGGATATTTCTCCGTCGAGATGGACAAAAGTGTGTTGTTTCTGATAAACCATTTTAATGAGCGATATGTGATGCTGTGAGAAGTCCATGTATCCCATTATGTTCCATAATTTCTTTTGTGTTACGCAGTCAAAGGCCTTTGAGTAGTCAAAGAAACGCGTAAATGTCTGCATTAACTCTGCATTTTTCGATTATATTTCTCATGTTGAGGATGTGATCCATGGTGCCTTTGTTCTGTCCAAAACCTGCCTGAACTATATTTATATCTCTGTTCAAATGTTGTTCCCTTTTTTTTCATTATTATCTTGAGAAGTAACTTGCTGGCATGACTGATAAGTGCAATTGTTCTATAATTTGTATAGAATTATTTCAAATTTCCCTTCTTTGAGAGTGGTATATATACTGATCTTTTCCAATCTTTTGGCCATATTTCACTTTTCCAGATCTTGACACATAAGGCGTGGTAGTAGACTATGACACTGGGTTCTCCACCTGTTTGTATTAATTCAGCTACCAATTTGTCGCATCCTGGTGGCCTGCTAGTTTTTAAGTTCTTAATTGTCCAATGTACTTCTTCCCTGATGGGTTCTGGCTCAAGTTCTGTGTTTCTATTTGTGTTTGAGTCTGTGTCTATGTTTGGATCTTCATACATTTTCGTACAGCAATTCACCCACATGTTCAGAATGTCTTTATTTTCTGTTAGAGTGTTTCCTGACTTGTCTTCAATTGCTCGAGTGACTGGTTAAAATTTTGCTGTCAGCGTTTTTTGCTTCTGTAAACATTATTCTGATAACCCCAAGTTCGTGGAGTTCTTCAATTTCTGTACACTATTTCGCCCCAACAAAAGTTTAATGTTGAACGTTAGCACTAACTAGTGGGTTTTTTTTTAAAGAACGACCAGCTGGCAACTGCAAGGGAGTTCGTAAACCATTCCAACGTCAATTACCATATGTGTCGTTTAAAATTCGTATCAGCTAACAGACAAGCAACGGGGTTTAGAGGGGGAGGGGGTGTTGGAAACCATATTGTTACTTAGTAATGCGCTTAGGTATGCACTTAGTAAAAAAAAAGATATAAGAATGGGAAAACTAGCAGTGGAAATCATGACTGCTGGTAACAGAGGTCCGCCAAAGACAACGTTGGGCAAAAGGCATTTTAGAGGCTTAATCATGACCTTGGATGCAAATTCTGACTCGATCAGAATTGTGAGTTGCTCATAAGAAAGACTACGTTCTGCGTAGAATATGAAACCGGAATTTTTAAAAGTAAGTATTTTCACTGTGATAATAGAAGGGGCGTGGGTTGGCATTTTCTTGCTTATTTTTGTTTTATACAGCGTTAAAATGATGTTCTATTTTCATAAATGGAGGCGGGGAGGTAATAACCATAATATCAACTACGGTCTTGTTTACCTACAATACATTGACAAGCTCCAAACACGGTTCATGTTCACATCCCTAATTGAATTAATGGGAGACTGCAGTCACACTTGTACTGTATGGTAAATAATTATTTTTTAAATATATATAATGACTATATAACAGGTTTGATGTCTAACCAATACGATGTTGTATACTGGTTCTACCTAAATCTATCCATTTAATATTGTGTATGATGTTTACATAATACAGGAAAGTACAGGCAAAAACAACATTTAAAAAAAATTCTACGCAATATAGTAATATCAATGCATACACGAGAGTGCTAGGATGTTATATTGAGCCAACCCTTCTTTATGGAAGCGAAGCATGAACAGTAAACAAAAGTGGCCAAAATAATCTGGAGGCAACTGAGATGTGATTTTTAAGAAGAATGATGAGAATTCCATGAATAGCTAAGAAAACTAATGTAGTTCTCAGAGATACTGGAGTAAAAGGACAAATTATAGTGAAATTTAGAAACAGAGAATCAATATTTTTAGGGCATGTGATGAGAAAAGTCCAACTTGAACATTTAGTAACCACCGAAAAATAATGGGGAGAAGAGTCAGAGAAGACAGACAAAGACAGAAATTTCAGGGTGGGTTGTCACTGTAGCACAAAAATAAGTCACCAACCAGACCTATTAATAACACAATAGACAGAGAGTTGTGGAGAAGTATGATCGCCTACGCCACTCGTCATGATACTTGATGGATTAACTGATCGATTATGTTTACAGCTCTACTGCTTTACCTTGGTCATTGTTTTGAAGGTGGCAGACGAGAATCGATCACAATCGATTCATCTGACACCAATTCATCCAGCAAATCACCGTCACAGCGTTCACTAACTGGTATTCTTCGCTGCCTTACTGGGATTTTCTCAATAATTCCTTCAAACTTCATATTAATATTCAAAAGCTGTCTGGAATTCCAAGTCAAAATGGTGTTGTCCATAGGTATTTGATCTCAAATTCCTCCAGGTTTAACAGATTGTTTGCAGGATGTGAAACTGAGAACGAAATTTGTATCTTGGTTTACAACTTGCCTTTGATATCTCGATATTTCGGTCCGATACATCCGACCTCATCATGATGTATTGATCTCTTTAACTTCTGTGCTGAAACAGTCACCCCCTCCCCCCAACCCAAAAAATACCCCATTCTCAGTTGCCTTTTGCAACATGCATATTATGCCACAATGTTACTATTCTTTTCTCCCCTTTCGAATCCAACCAAAATAGATAGTTACGAAATTGTTTTGTTTTGAAGGAACTTTCGTCTTGTTTTTCGCATTTTATTATTATAATAATTTACTTGCATGTCATAGAACGGTTTTTTTTAACAAGACTACATATTTTACAGGGATCTCGTCTGTCCTTTTATTGTGGATCACAAGTTACTTTGTGCAACAAATTGTATATTTTAAAGCCAAGATAAACGGTAAACCATTGCGATTCTCGTAAGAGAATTGACGGGTATCAATCTGGTCAGATAATCAGTTAACGACAGCCAACTAATATTTTACAGTCATATTTCTGGAATTCGGTTCAAACTATGCAAGTATGGCAGACATTTTGTTAAGCTCATCTGTATGTCAACCGTGATCTAGACTTCCACTTCAACGATAAAAAGAATAGGTTCACTGTCTTCTTTCCATACATGTGGTAGGAGGCAGCTAAGGGAAGTTGGGGGATAGTCTGACAACCAGTAATCTGTGAAAAATTATTGTCACCACATGTCTTGGCTCGATCTCTGACATTTGTGTTCTGTCTTACTTATTCACCCGCTGCTTTGCGGGTTAGCTCAGGGGTACGTTAGACTAAGGGAATAATCCTCTACAGAATATTCAGAACGGGAGCAGAGAACCTAAGGCAATCAACTGTGTATTCCATTACCTTACGCATCTCCTGCAGTTCCGTTTGTTTCCAAGCGTATTGCTGTTGCCTTTCCCATAGAAAAGGTATAACTTCACTAATAATACACTCTTTTTATTTTTATATATGCCAATTTATATATTTTATTGCAAATCTAAAGGCACATAATATGTCTTCAATTCTTCACAGATCCCGCAGGGATCCTCGAGCCTCAGTTTAAGAACCGCTGCTCTATTCGAGGTCTCAGCATTACATCTTCACAATTAAGTGTACATCCTCTAAGTTGAAACCTTCAAAGTATTGCACGTTGCCGAGAGTTGGGAGTCTTCTAGGTATTCAATAAAACTCATGATCGACTCCACC
Source organism: Meghimatium bilineatum (assembly GCA_034231615.1). Taxonomy (NCBI): domain Eukaryota; kingdom Metazoa; phylum Mollusca; class Gastropoda; order Stylommatophora; family Philomycidae; genus Meghimatium; species Meghimatium bilineatum. Next base: position 60,502,308 of record CM067299.1, on the reverse strand, counting down.
ATCCCACACTATTTAAACATAAAAGAAACTAGAGTTTTATATTGCTCGTAAGTATGTGGAGAAAAATAAACAAAAAAGATAGGCCACTTTAGAATTCACCTTCGATATCAATCCTGCGATCTTTCTACCACAATGCAAATGGCTTGACCACTATGCCACATATGTGAATTTTTTAAAAACAATGGTGTCACACAGTAACATAAACTATGGTAGGAAACTTGCTTAAAGGAAATAACTTTCAACTATTTTTCAGGGTAGATGCTTCTAATCAATTTTCATATGATAGTACTTTCAATTATTTCTTGAACGAAACACCTTTATTCGAGGCGCTGAAAGAAGAAACGCCTACGAGTCGCATTGCGGATGAAAAGTTTTCCTGTTACTTTTTGCAGAAGACAAGTTCCATTTGCACATCTCGGAGTAAACACTTTTCCGTTACTTTTAAAAGAAAACTTCATCCAGTTATTTATGGGTAAGAACGCGTACCATGAAATTTCATGCTGTGTTTGTAAAGAAATCTTGAATATTAACTTTCTGTTTTGAAAGAACAAGAAAGAAATAATTTCCCTTGCTCTGTTAAGAAAGATTGAAAAATGCAGTTGGTAATCCAACCTTGCAACCAAGACAGCAAAGAGATTATTTTCCGGATCATTGTATCTAGAATTATCATTTCTATATTCCGTTTTTCAATTGAAAATTCATTGGATATTTTGCTTTTAAATAAACATAGTGTAATCGATACCCTAATCTCTGCTCTCTCTCTCTCTCTCTCTCTAGCGCTGTAAGTGTATGATAGAGCACAATTGCAGCGTTATCAACAGAAGGACCAAATTATGATAGCCTATCTGGATGGGAATAGAAACAAGTTAACAAATAGAATTGCATCAATATATACATATTGATGTCAGAATATATTGATCCTTTATCAATAATACGTACATAAACATTTATATGGAGGGTTTAGCTACATCGACAACGAGACCTTCTGGTGTTATGAACGATGACTAATACGTGTTTTTTTTCGTTGGCTGACAACACAAATATGCGCAAATTAGCCAATGTTTTATTTTTCCAAAGGTGGAATCAGTCAAAATTCAGACAACATGAGTGATCCATTGGAGAGCTCGTATCTCTTGTCGGATGTGGTCAAACTCTCCCTAGTCGTCTTTTGTGACATGGCAGATCACTGTGTCACTATTCTTTACTCTCCTTTCAAATCCATATTTTAGCGTGTCCTCGTATATTGGTTTATTCTTTTATGTCCGGCACTCTTTGATTGATAAATGTATATTTAATCGAAACATCTGTTTAGTCCATAGGTTTCCAACCTTTTTTCGAGTGGCGACATATAGAAAATGATCCGTGAGCCAATATATTTGTAACTTATGACATATTTAATATCAGAACTGAAATTGTAACTCGTTAAAAAGCTTCAAAATTCGTGGTTTGGTTTTATGTTAATACCAGTCTCATGTCCATATTAACATTTAATGTTTCTTGATAAGGTTTTCAAATGAAAAATAACTGAAAATACACTTTTATATAGATATGTAGAGAACACCTAATAGGAATGTTAAAAAGAGCACTGAACCAACATAGAACGGGAACCATCAGCCGTTAAACCATGAAAGATTTATTGAAATGGATATCTGAGAACTTATGGACATGTCCAGTGTGCGAATAGGATAATAAGCATATCTAACCTAACGTAGAAGAAAAAGGGAAGTAAATCGTGAATGAACATTTCTCTAAAATCTTTTTTGTTTAGTTTTGCTGTTACTGCTCGCGAACTACAGAAAATTGCTATGCATGAGTTTTGATACCCGTGATTTAGTATGTTAATCGCATCTATATTAGAGAATTAGAGATATAATGTATAGTTTGTTTAAAATGTTTGCCGATGTTTATAAACATGTAACTCAGCAACTATTTTTTTTTCTATAAGTGGAAAAAGAAAGAGATGGCTAATGAAATTTTACAAATCATTAAGAGCACACAGGAATACATATATACAATTGACGTTTCGACCACACCTTTTAGTGATTTGTAAAACGTCATTGCCATGTGTTTTCACGTTTCGTTTATCGGATCAGATTTTACTGCAGTTCCAAATGTTACTGACTTAAATTAATGACATTTTGGTCAATATAATAATCATGTTGTCCTTTCAAAACATATTTTTTTACAGCTGAATTTAACAGCAGACTTTCTGGGGAAAAAATCGTATTTGGGCGATATAAATAATAAAACAATCATAATGTAAATTAGTATATTTACAGTATTTGCGATACTTTTCGCCGAAGTTTAATCGGGGAAAAAAATAATCATGAGTTTCACGGGTTCTCTCAACAGATTAACGCATCCATCTATGGTATGCGACGTTTTATGCACATTTATAAGACCAATTTATAAGAACATTTATATGGGTGCGAGTCTTGGACAATAAACAAACTGGAAAGTGAGAAATTAGAGACAACAGAGATGTGGTTCTACAGAAGAATGCTGCGAATACCACGGACTGCAGAAAAACTAATGTAGAGGTGTTATTATCAAATGCACAACGGACCTTAATGAACAATATAAGAACGGCAGCCGGCATGGCACCTGATGATGATGATAAGACCCATATCAAATACGGAAAACAATTAAATGACGTGTATCTCGTTGCAGAAAAAAGTAGATACATTAAACTCAGTGTTAAGATGCATTGTTGGAACCCATTTGTTAAACACTGTGGCTCATAAAATGTTATCTGGTAATTAAATTACTGTACAGTATATTTTTCAGGAATATAATAGTTTTAAACACTCAAAAGGTCAAAGAAAGTTGACGATGTAAGAAAACGACAATTACTTGAGAAATATAAATTATACACTAAAGAGATATGTCACCTGTAAGATTCCTATGAAAATGTCGATACTGCGTGCACAGTTTATTGATACATTAAGCGTTGTTTGACGACATGTATACTGAAACGAATTAATTATGTGAGTTAAGAGACAATACGATACACAAGGAAGATTGCCTTCATCAATCACGAGCGATGAAAATAATTCTGTTCATTTAAGCTTAGAATACATTTCTATGGGTATTAAGGAAACTAATGAAAGCCCATGCGCAACTTGAAAGATCTCGGCTAGTGAATCCTTGCTCTGGATTGTAATTCGGGGGCTTTTCTAGCATGTCTCGTGTATTTATCTCTCGCGCGTCGCTGCACTTTTAGAAAGAGATAGGGAGCAAATAAAGATAGAAAGAAATGGAGAGGCAGATAATAAGTGGCAAGAGACAGAAGGAGCCTGCGCATGTACAAAAATAATACATCAATAAATCGATTTTACTTACTTTTCCATTAGGGCAGCTTTTCTTGTAGACTCTGTGGATATAAAAAGGGACACATGTATAGTTAATAAATCAATAAGATATGTTAATTGTTAATCATTAATATGAATCTAATATATATGAGTCTTACGTGTGTTCTCTCCATCATTCTATTCAAACTCTGATCCACTAATGAAAGTTGACGACGGAGACATCTATTAACAAATTGCAGTTCTCATTTGATTTTGTGGGTTATGTGCCATGTTTCGGAGCCACACAAAAATACAGACTTCATATTTTAATTAAGCAACCTAACCTTGTTTTTTATGCGATAATACTGAGAATTCACAACTGGGTGGTCTTCTTCTTCTTCTGCGTTCGTCCTCAAACTCATGTTGATTATCATGATGTAGTCCGGAGGACGGAATACGTTGTGTCATGGTTTACAGCACTGCTGCGATATCTGCGCCTTTCGGCCTGACACATCCGACTTCAGCATGGCTCTGGGTCACTGATCCTATATGGAATGGGACAGCCAACTCTACCCCATAACTTCCTTACGACATGCATGGAAGGTAAACAGTGTTGCTATTCTTTGCTCCTCTTTCGGGCCCCGACAACACATGGGGGGACTGGGTGGTGAGTAGTGAAAGTAAATCTTACCTTATTAATTATGTTATCAACATCCTGATGGGAAGAATGGACAGAGAGATCGAGACACTAATTCTAAAAGCAAACGACGCAAATCATGAACTTCCAAAAATCGTGAAACACATATTTATCCCAATGAAACCCAAAAAAAAGATAAAACATATATAATGGTCACAAATAAGATAAATAAGCGTAGGTTAGTTCTTCCTCTTCTTTCGTTCACTAATGATGTCTATATATGCAGTGTGATTCTTGTATTATTTGGACGGTGTTTTACATTTCTTGAATTGTACCATAGAGTTTAACATTCATATGCGTATCAGAAAGCCAGCGTGTGCACTTTAATGTGTCATAGTTTGTACATTCATGAAAGATATGCTCTGCAGTTCGGTCAGCCAAATGTACACTTTGCTGAGGTGCTAATTATTAATTGTGTGCACATATGGCTAATTAGACTATTCTGTCCAGTTATTAGTAGAGATATTATTACCTGTTCTTGTCTATTTAGCAGATAATAGTCATCCCGTGAATATAAGCTAGGCTTTAGCTGTGCCTTTATCGTGTATGTCTTTTGGTAACAGCTATTGGTGCATGTTAGAACCTTCCTCGACCAGTTAATCATCGCTCTCATTTCTAGTTATTCCAAAGTGAGATGTAATCCATTGAGGATGATTCTACACTGATGTTTCACTATGGACAATACATCTTTTAACTCTTTTAGTATATGGAATTGTAGTACTTATTTTGCATATGTAAGTATTACAATAGTGTGTGGGGTATAATATAATTAAAATAACTGTGAATTCATAATCTTGGTTGTTGCAGTAACTCTCCGTTTATATACATATTGTATAAGTAGTGTCATCTGGGTATTCCACATATACTCCAATTTTTTTTATTGCACTTTGTGTTCATCCACCCCTGATAAGCGTAAGCAAATAGAAAGGGACTTTCTAGAAAGCGGAAGAAGTAGTTGGTCACAAATGCGTATTAATTCATGATCTGTTCTCTAGTTTACGAAAATATGTTGAGATCAATATACGATATGGTTGGAACGTCAAGACTTACACTAGGGATGGGAAATATACGGACCGAGAACCCAATTCGTCATGTCAATATAATTTTACTGTCCCGACCGGCTTATTTCGAATTATTGTAAGGACTATCTCATGGTGTCTGTAAAGAGCTTCAACATCGACGTCACATCCTGAGAATCTGTCGCTCAGAATCACCCAATGTGGCGCAGTAACACCAGCAAATGTGTTCGCATCACTGAGAAGCATCAAATATCAGAGGCACCGAGAAAACGTGCTGCCCGAAAGGAAATAACTACAAACACACAGACGCCCAATTCTGATCATAGGTGACCCACATGGGGCAGGAGATTCTTCCAAACTTGAACTTTTTTGTCATCTCCGCACACATCAAACTATATCATCGTCATTATTGCCAGATATAGACAACTACTATATATATATATACATACATACACAAGATAAATATCCAGTTTAGAGGAACAACCCAAAGTACTAGAAGTCACCCGTGTTCTGCTGGTCCCGAAAGGGGAGCAAAGAATAGCAGCACTGTTTACCTTCCACGCATGTCGTAAAAGGCGACTAAGGAAATTATGAGATGGAGTTGGCTGTCCCATCCCATACAGGGTCAGAGACCCAAAGCCATGCTGAAGTCCGATGTGTCACGCCGAAAGGCGCAGATATCGCAGCAATGCTGTAAACCACGACACAACGCATTCTGTTCTCCGGACTATATCCTGCTAATCTGCAGGAGTTTGAGAACTAACGCAGAAGAAGAAGACTAGAGATGTGAGGTGAGGTCTGAGGCAACACAGGTCAAGACGCGCAACCATGATCAAACGTGTCCCAAATGTGGCAAGATATTTCACGCCATAATTGAATAAGGAGAAATATTAACAATATTTCCACCTCTCACCCTTTCTCCCTCTCTTTGGGTCTTGATCTCTTTCACAAGTGCCTAGTTTTATTTGATTCCTCCTCTTTATTTTGTATGTCTTCTTTATTGCTATTTTTCTAATTCGCTATTATCTTCTCATCCTTCTAAGTGTACACACTTCTTGGTATTCCAATATATGTTCAAAATGTTTTTCGACCTTATTTAGTTTTGAGTACCACCTAGTCCTCCCTTACTGACATGGGCAGTTCTATTCTACTTGGTTTCGGAATTAGAAACACATTTCGACATTCAGACTAGTAGATTTTGATTTATTTCCTTATTCATTTGTTTTCTTTTATCGTTCTCGTTCTTTGAACTTGATGTTTATTTGTTCCCTCTTCTCTTGTTGTACTTGTTTTCCGTATTATTTTTCTTCGTCTTATCCGTTCTCCTTTATTATCAACTTTTGCTCCTCGTATCTCTTCTTATCTTCGTGTAGTTTTTGTGTCATGATGGATTTTTACTCCAAACGTTGTATGTTTTTGTGGTTGCTGTTAGTTTGTCGTGTACGTAAATATTGGCAACACTACTTACCTATTTCCGCTTCTCCCCTATATTACTATATGCGCTGGACCGTGATGTTGTACATTATTACTTCACAAGCTGTCGCAGTCAAGTTGTAAATCACGACAATAAATAGTTTTAAATAGGAAAATATTACGTCAAGTCTTTGATGTTGCGAATTGCATAAGTGTTCAGAAAAAAGAAAAACTTGAGGTGATAGTATTTGTCGGCACCTCTTGATGAGAATATGAGACGACAAAAGCTTTGACTTTAAATGGAGCAAATGTTTTAACCTCATCAAAAGACTAATAAAAAAATATTTCAAACCTTATGGAAAGTAAATATGCACTGTCCCAGTGAGACCATAATTACACAGCCTAACTAGAACGGTTGCCCAAACCTAACATATACACAAATAATTTGCGAATTGCTAACGACACTGCTCTGATCTTACCCACCCTTCATTCCGTTTTCTGTGGAACATAGGTATGCAACTTTTGCTCTCCAACTATATATGTGCTGCGTTGTCATCTTCAACTGTGTCTACGAGGATTCCAGTGGATTTGGTCTTCCCCTCTATTCTTCTCCAGGTGTTCTTCAGTTTCCAACTCCCCTCTTTTCCATGCAAAAATCAGTCCAACGCATGTTTAATTATGCTGTAAGGAGTTTTATCCATCTTCATTTTCTACTTTTTAATCTATCTCCATCGGGCTCTGATATGTTCTATTTCACAACTACTCCTGTGATATCAAATCCGGCCATCTAATGGAAAATGTAGAGGACGGACACTAGGAATAAATACCTGTAGTTTTAATGTCATGTTATGGGTTATATATAAGTCTCATGTTCCAGAACCAAAAAGAAATACCCACTTCGCATTTCCATTAAACAGCATGTGTGCTTCTACGGGACAATGCTGAAAATTCTAAACTGGGTGACGAGTAATGAAAGCAAATATGTCTTTATTAATTCAGTTGTCAACATCCTGATCTATTCCTCTCTCTCTTTGCAAATGTTGCTTTCCAAATATGTAAAATTGTGTACCTATTCAATCATTTATCCATTTTGTATGGTATAACGTGTGTATTAATAGTCAATTCCTCTATTTTACTTGCATTGATTTGAGGTCCAGTTGTTGCTATTTCTTTTATCACTCTTTTCCTACATGCCTTTTTGCTGTTGTGATAGTACCCACTGTACTCTTGTTTTCTATTCCTTTAGTTGTTTATCTATCACCCAATCTATAGACATGGTGTCGGGAATAGTAAACATCATTGTCGGACTCCTGTTTTAACTTCAAAGGAAACTACTCTGATAATATCATGTTATTTTTCTTTTAATCTCCAATCAACTAAATAATATTGTAGCAACTGAAAATCAAAAGAACGAATACCCGAGCCTGGCTAATAAGATGATGGAAGCAAAGGTCTTTTTTTTTTAATTAAGTGGCATTCAACTAGTGTGCGCCAATAAATAGATAACTATTTTCTTCTGGGTGGGTACGATAGTTTACGGTACTGGAAACAGTGCACATGATGTAGACATTTGAATAAAGCGTAAAAACACGACGACTATCCCTGATTACAATCCAATACAGCTATAAATAACAAATAAATATCGAATAAAGTAGAAATGTTAAAGAACAGCGTTAGCTCGCACACAAGAGAGATGCAATACAAGTCAACTAGAGAACTCCCATACACATGTATATGTGTGTGTGAGAGAGACAAGGTAACACGCGTTTAAACAGCAATACAAGCTAATACAACAACTAACTAACCAAAACTGTGACAATCGGAAAATATAGGATATGTGGTCTAAATTGAAAATCATCATTCTATCGTGATGCCTATGATCCGTGATTTTCATTGACTATCGACACAACGTATACACAAAGTGACCAATGAAATTCACGGAAAAAGTCATATGCGCCATTTTAGAAGGATGATTTCCGACGAAAAGTAGGAATGTATAATTAATCAAAGACATGACAAAATCCATATTTTAGGGGTGGTGGCAGAATTACCTAATTGCAATCATCAAATCATGTAAAAGGGCGTTCCTCACTCACAACAAGAGGTACACTTTTTATTTTTTTAAAGCAACTATTTCTGGTAGTCATAACCTCTGCTATAATAACATTGGAAAATTGGACAGGCTTCAGCAGTTGAAAGGATCATTCTTCACCACATTGGACAGGCTTCAGCAGTTGAAAGGATCATTCTTCACCAATTGGACAGGCTTCAGCAGTTGAAAGGATCATTCTTCATCAAATTGGACAGGCACGATTGACAGGATGTTTCCATCACTCAACAGCACACTCTAAGAAACACAGTACATTATAGATTTTCAGGTTTTTTTTCTTTTCAGAAGTGGTTCGCTCTTACAATCCTACAGATCAGTATGATGCAGTCCGGAGAGCGCAATGTATTGTGGCATGCTTGGCTGCGATATATTAGCCTTTCGGCATAATTCATCCGACTTCAGCATGGCTTCCTTATCACTTTGGCCTTCTATAGGGTGGGACAGCTAACTCCACACAAAAACATCCTTTTCCGTCTCTTACGAAATGCTGTGCCGGTAACAGTGTCACTATTTTTGCATCCTTTAAGCTGGTACGGAAAACCACGCAGTTTAAAAAAAAATTCCAAGCTTGACGTACATCGTATACTAAAAGAACAATACACTGTATGCAAATGGAAGACTATATGTTTGTAATGAAAATAGCAGAAGCTCTACAATAAAACGCTAAAAGAACACAAACTAAAATAAACACACACTCGAAATGAAATTTAACGCTAGTAAACAACACAAGATATGGGAACAGACACTACAATGACGCTACAAGAACGACCCATTAACTATGACACAAGTTAAAAGAACACGATAAAGGAACAACACACACTGAATGAGCAATGGCACACGTTGATGTAGAAAGCTGAAGCAGAGTTTCTCAAAGTGGTTGAAAACACTCGCTTGGGTGGTGAGAAATCGGATGGGGGGGGGGAACGAGATGCAGAATCAATGTGACGGCAGTGGGTGAAAGAGCTTCAGGAAACAATAAACAAACAAAAATGCACAAAAAATTTTGAATATATCTATTTTATGTGCAATAAAACATGAGATGCAATTATGTTATTATTAATTGAGCTATATTTGAAACATGATTCAAATAAGATTATTGTTGGCCTATTAACAAGTGAAAAACTTATGTTGAAAATGGAAAGCTTTTTTAATTTATTAATAACTAATCTAACATATTTTAACAATAGTACAATATGCTTACAGACGCAGTGAAATCAGGAAATTCATGTTGTAAACTTAATGTAGCATACACAACAGGAGAAAGTGTTCTGTCAACTTACATTGTTATTGCTTTTCTTGAAAAAAAAATATATCTTAGGAACCTTTTTAGCGAGTTTGGTGGGGAAATAAACAAAAAAGCATACTGTGCTTGTATAATTCTTGATTAGAAACTGGCTTCACAGCACGCGGGACATTCCCATAAGTGCTCCGCCCTCCGCTCCAGCAGCCATCCCAGTGTATGTAGACTCATAGTTCCGGTCAGGTGTTGATTGTGTGATCTTCAGGACTTTCCAAAAAATAAACTTTTCCTACCCTCACCTTTGAATACTCCCATTTCTAACATTCTCTGTATGTGTACGTTCTCAACCTCAGTGACATCATCTGCATCTTGAAATGAATTTATTACTGCCTTTATTAAATCTGCTTTATCTCTTCTCAGCAATGTACCGTCTATCGCCGCATTGCCTGCCAATAAGTCGGCTCTCTCGTTTCCTCTGACACCAGCATGACCAGGGCAGTATATCCATGTAATGCTCTGGACAACTGAGTTGTTCAATAAGTCCCACCATTCTTTTCTTAGCATAAACTTTTCTATCTTGCGCAACATGCTTTGAGAGTTTGTGAGTATTATTTCTATTCTCAACCATGACTGAAGAAACCCCCAAAAAAGTTGCTATTATAATAATATAGGCCAGTACAGTGTCCACTTTTTGTCTTTTCAGCGTACTTTGAATAGATACATTGCTTTTTTCGCATTTAAAAAAAAAACACACAAAAAAAACAACATTGCATTGAGCTTAATATTTGTGACATCGAGATAAATGGACCATTTGTAAAAGAAGTTCAGCCTTAAAGAACGATGACACACTTTGATAGAACACACTTAAGAAACAACACTCACTAAATGAACAATAACACGCTACTTTAATACACACTATAAGAATCCCACGATTACCATAAACGCTTATGAAAATGTCAAGTACTGCTACACACTAAGACATTCAATTGCAAGTGTCACCTTATTAATCCTGCTGTTTGTAGATATACTTTGTAAAAACTGTCTTTCTCGTGCATTGCGAGTGACTCCCTCGTTGATGTTGAGATCCTGTAACTTTAAATATTGTCTCTTTAAAACAAGTCTTTTGATTTACTATACTTTTTTCTCAAGGAAAAATGAGACACTCCAAACTCAAGTCTAGTTCAGTTACTGCTCATTACTAAAACTTGCACATTATTAAACAGTGTGTGTCTTGCCACCGGCTACTATAAGTACTGCTATCGTTATATGCCCACATTACCGAGGCAGATTATGATTTGGTGCAATTTTAGCAGGCAAGAAGAAATAACGATATTTGTGGAAAGAAAACGTTTAAAGCTGGACCAATAATATATTTACAAATGTGACATTATGAGAAGACAAAACCTGTTGGAAAATCCATCACAATACAAATTAAATTCGGTACAGAAACAGCACATCTTTTTTGATCATTCTCAGCTCTATGAAATGTCACATTCCTATCTGTTACAATTATTTATCACTGCTCTTTGTGACCCGATGATATCGGCTGAAACTAAAGGATCGACGATCAGAACAGCTAGGAGGTCGTGGTGAGTGGATTATCAGAACTGAGACCTCCACTTTCTAACGATGGTAAAAATTCTGATATAACCAAATTTTATTAACGTCCGCTATCGTAAGGAGCGTACCTCACCATAAGAGGTACGTGTATATTTTTACCAAGTCATCATTTGACTTTCCCTAACTCTTCGCTCTTTCTTGTTTAGAAAAGTATAGTATTTACATCTTAAAACACATTTTCTAGTCGTCACTTATCTTGATACATTTACATTAAAAAAAATTATATGTATATGTATTTTATTATATATATTATATATATATATATATATATATATATATATATATATATATATATATATATATATATATATATATATATATATATATATATATATATATATATATATATATATATATATATATATATATATATATGTTAGGTCTGTCAGGTCTTATCAGACCTAACAGTAGAATCAAAACAAAGCAGAATCAGCCTTCTTACGTGATGTTTTTTTAAATTAAAGCCTTGCTTTTTTCTTTGGTTACTATTTATATACTGTGTGTCGTCCGAGTGTCTCCTGCAACGTTCCAAATATATGGACGGGAATAATCGAAAACCATGACCCAAAAGGATTGATTGAATTATGTTTGTAGGTCTATTGGCGAAAGTCACGATATACGTCTATTCGGTTGCTAGGTCAACGCGTGTTAATTGCCGGTTCTGTCATGTGCCATTTTGTCATTTATCTTGCGAACGATTTGATCTACACAGATGGAACCGGTCAAGTTGTAAAAACGCAACCAACAGAAATGGCTGTACTTTACCGACCACTTCCTGGACACTTCCCATGATTACAGCTTTAGATCGATAATCGGAAACTGCCGCCTTAAGAAAGTCGCATCGATTTTTCTCCCGTACACAACCAGTCACATGACAGCCTTTCCGCCGTCCTGTGTGTTTAAACGCAGGCTAATGGACCTACATGTAGGTATAATATAAAAAGCTGCACACTGCATGGGAACAGACTGTCTTCGCACTAGTGGTCAATTGTAAGAAATATATGACTTCTGGTCTAGGTACCATGCGATCAACAAGTACCATCTTCAGGATAGACTTTATCTGTATAGATGATTCGCTAGTAATTTATATTTTTTATTTTTTTTCTACTTCCATGTGAATGGTTATTGAGTAAAGGATTGATCAAGTATTTTGAAGAAGTCCAACAAAGTATTTCCCCTTCCTTCAATTAGATTTTGAAAGGTATGCGTGTTGATATTTCTCTTAATTTTAAAGTTAAATATACCATTGACACTTTCTTGTTGAAACAGCTCTAAACTTTAAATTCGGAGTTCACTCAGGTTGCAGCAAAGATGTCTCATCAATCGTTGTGTTCTCATGTGGTCGTTAAATGGTGACGTTAGGTAACGAAGTGTCATCAGAACGGACCAGAAATCTCCTTCCGGGTCGATGGGAACAGCAGTCTGGTAATAGTTGAATTGGGCTCTTTCGGGGTCTTAGAGGTATAAATGATTCCATGACAACAAGCTAGATTGCGGAATTACCATCGCCCTGTATGAGCTTGAGTATCATAATATATTGGTAAATGTGACTGAATTGTTAGAACGTCGATCTCACAGTCGTGCGGCACGAGTTCAAAACACAGTCAAGACTGATATTTCCACATTATTAAAGGACAGTAATCGTGCCGTAACTAAATTCTTCTTCACAGGGCTGTAGATACGTTTTCCTTATGATGGTGGGGAGGGGGGGATAGTTACCTAAAAAATAAAAAGGTCAGGCGTGCGGTTTGCGTGTAAATAAACTATCAACGGCCCTGTCGTCACTTCGAAACACACCGATTATGTGATGAAACTGTTGATGACTTTTTGTGAAAAATCTCTTAAAATATTCCAAATAAACTCCCCCCCCCCCCTTCTTATCTACGGTCTTGCTCCGCCATGAACACTTTTCCTCCGAGATTAATATATGTGTGTGTGTGTGTGTGTGGTCCTGAGTATCCATACCGTCTCCGCACTAGTGATTAATTGTAAGAAATATAATACAAAACGTCATCAAACTTGTTTATGTACAGATAAACTACTCACAAAAACTTTTATATGTGCCGAAAACTAGTCGCCGAACTTTTATATGTACAGAAAAGTAGTCACAAAAATTTTATATGTACTGAAAACTAGTCAAACTTTTGTATGTACAGAAAACTAGTCAAACTTTTATATATATACAGAAAACTAGTCACAAAACTTTTATATGTACAGAAAACTAGTCAAACTTTTATATATATACAGAAAACTAGTCACAAAACTTTTATATGTGCCGAAAACTAGTCCCAAAACTATCATATCTGCAAATAATTAGACGCCGAACTTTTAAATTTGCAAACTAGTCACCAAACTTTTGTATGTGCAGAAAACAGTCACCAAACACTTATATGTGCAGAGATCGAGTCACCAAACTTTTATATGTGCATGCATAAAAATAATGTTCCCAAACTTTTAGGTGTACAGAAAACTAGTTACTAAACTATTACATGTACACAGAAATAGGCACCAAACTTGTACATATTAAAAAAAACTATTACCAAGCTTTTATATGCGCATAAAACTAGTCAATGAACTTTGATAAGTATAAAAACTAAAGTCAACAAACTTGTATATGCACAGAACCCAAAATTTACCAAACTTGTATATGTACTGAATACTAAATTCACCAAACTTGCTTGTGTACCGAAAATTAAATTCACCAAATGTGTATGCGTACGAAAAACTAAATTCACCAAACTAGTTTATGTATGTACATATATACATATATATAGACACATAAAATGTCACATGCGTTTCTAAACACATAATTGAAACGTATATGCCTGACATCTAACACGTAAAAAAATGTGGAAAGAACAGTTTCACATGAAATTATAACTGATTGGCGACTCAGACGCACATTACACATATACGGCTAAGTGCCCACCAATCTATGAGTAATGAACTGATTGCTGGCATGCAGTCTACAATGTTATGCTTAAGAGGTCAGCTCTAGTGCCACGCCAATTGCTGCCCTCCATTCATTAAAAGCTTATTAATTAGCAGATATAAGACATATATACCGTCCTGCGAATACAATACAAACAGTGAAGGAATGGGATAAATGCCAGCTCTTGGAAGTAACTAACAAAGTCAAATTAAGCATTCACTGTGATTAACATGAAAAGAATGTTGGATGATACAAATGAAATGTGGATACGTTTGAGTTTGAGAAATGTATGATGACGATGATGAGGAAGTAATCCCTTTAGACGTGAAAAGGTAGCTCTTTACAGCCCATAGCCTTTCCGAAAAAGTATAGTTCCTCCTCACTTGAGTAACAGAGGTGCCACCCACACTCATAAGGTTTGCTGTCTCAAAGGCATGGTTGTTTTCGGGAAGCTTATCGATTAATATTTAGTCCCCAATAGGGAGGCATTCCAGTGCGAAAGCTTCCAGTATCATCACGCTCTGCCAAGAGCACAGCATATACGCCTGGGCCAAACGGTTCATTATTCCTCTGTCAGATCTGTTGACCAATTTGCAGTAATGGCACACTTAGCATTTTCCACCAGATTAGGAATTTGCCATAAAGGAACAAAGGTCACTGGCCTATATCTATTCGTCATCAATGAGGACCATCTGATAGATTACAAAAGCAAGAAAACGAGACAAGACATTCAGTGACACTGATTTTTTCACAGGGTTAAGTTGTGAGCCTATCCACCAACTTTCCTCAGACATCAAACCTCTACAACATGCCTGGAAAGAAGACAATGGTCCTATTCTTTGTCGTCTGATCTAAAAGTCCAGGTCCCAGGACTTCCAACCATATCGTATATTGATCTCAACATATTTTAATAAACTAGAGAACAGATCATGAATTAATGCGCATTCGTGACCAACTACTTCTTCCATGGGCGTCCAACGTGGAATATGTATGTTTGTTATCACTAGTGGATCCCAGTATCGAAGTGGTCAAGACATTTATGATCATGATGTCACTGATTCTAAATCACCACCTCCAATTGAAATTCACGGAGAAACATCTATTCCACACATGAATACATAAATAAATACGATATCTATGATGACAACAGCAGCGGCGACGACGAAACTTCGACGAAATACTAATTTGTCACGCTTCCTTTGACAGGTGGTGATTTACTTTCAGCTTAATTTTGGTGTTTCCCTATAGTGCGCTTCTAAATTCGTAATCACACATTCAAGCGAATATTTCATAATCTGTATGTTTGATCGCAGAGAACTTTGGAATCCTACTGTTGATTCAAACAGACGCTAAAAATTTAATTTTTGACAGCCATACGTCACTCATGTTGACACAATTATCTATGCATTGGTCACTCCAGTGTGTTGTCAACATAGTGACTAATAAAAATCACTGAAATAATCAGTTGGGTCATGTAGAAGTGATGCAATAAGTACATTGAATTTCATTTGTGTTTTTGTTTTTGCAAAACACCAATTCTCTGTGCCTCAAATTAAGTTTGAAATTGTTGTTCAAAGTCGTACTCGATGTGTGGTTATTGTGTTATCGTTTTAGTTTCATGCAATTTACATTCATATATAATTCAAAATGAGCTTGAAGTGCAAATTTAATACAAAGCAGACGGTCACCGTTTTACTCTAAAAGCATTTTTGCAAAGAATTTAAATTTAAGTATTTATATTAATTATATTGTGGTAATTTATATTGTGATATTAATAACCCTAAAAATCAAACTCACTTGGCTCTTGGTTTGGATATATCAACCTTTACCATTGGATGAAATAGGATTCAAAAAGCACTAATGTCAAGGAAGAAAAATGAAAGTTGACGACTTTGACAAAGATATCATAAGGCGAGAGATATTGAAAGTGTTTGCTAAAAATGAACTTCATTTTCTTCGGAAATTAAGAGTAAAATTGCAGATCGATTGTGATATTGAAATATCTAAAAGTTCTCTGTGGAAAATTGTGAGAACCGTCTGCATCACTTTCAGAAAGACCTTAGGCGGCAGGAATATCATTTGTGAAAAGCCACACTTGATTTGCTGCCCAAAGTAAATACCCGAGACATATCCGAGAGCAGAGAAGACAAGGTTATGATATTGAATATTTGGACTAATCCTTGGTCAATACTCACCACATAAATACTAAAGAATGGCAATCAGTGGACGGTGAACATAAAAGAAACATTCCAAGCAAAGAAATATACTCATGCACGCTGGAAGTAGCAGCAGCGCCCTAGTACATTAAGCTGGACTTATTTTCCAATCAAAATGTATAGATGACAGGGACTATCATACTGAAATGAATAGACATATTTCAGACACTGGATGGAGAACAGTCTTCTTCTAATTCTAGAAGCACCATCATATTTAGTATTTGACAATGCTTGCTATCACAATGCAGTATCACAGGAAGACAAAAGAACAAATTAAGACTTAACTTACTGAGCAAAATGTCCACTTTGACGATACTTCTTTTGAAGCCCGAATTGTTAAAGCGTGTGAAGATGACAAATAAGACAAAGTTGTATTATATTGATAAAATCATTCAAAAATATGGCCACTATTTCTCTGCGACTACCGACATATCATGATCACCTTAATCCTATAGAGTTAGTTTGGACTAAAGTCAAAGGGCAAGTTGCTAACAAAATACAACGTTTAAAATGTGTGATCTTGAAACTCTGACACGCGAGTACCTCTCCAAAATAGACGCTGAACTTTGGAAATAAATGGATCATGTAATCCAAGAAAAAGATGACTACTGGCACCTAGATGGATTACAATTTATTCAACCATTAACAATAATCAACCTCTTGGAATAATCATATTCAAAATTTTGATGAAATTATTTCATGAACAGGCCGCATAATGGCACTACAATAAATAAGTGTATGTTGAGCACACCATAATGTACACATACAGCGGCAACAAAATTCATCCCATCCAGTATCAGCTAAAATAATACAGTATTTAAGCGCAATTAAGAAATCCTGTAGTATAATGGTGACCGAAGGGCACTGCATATTGCAGTAACGTTTACTATTGCACATAAGAGTGACAACACATACAATTGACAACACATACAGCAATTTAACCTATCAAGTGTTTTTAGACGACACACCTTTGAATGAAATGTTACTTGACAGTAGCACGAAATGCACAATCCAGAGCAGGTATGAACTAAATGATAGAAGTATTTTTGCGTCGGATAGAATCTAATTTTGCGTGCCAAGCATTTCTGCAAGTTAACAGTTTCTCAGATATTCGATTGAATGAGTGATTACGAATTTATAAACGGATTATAACACTGTTTATGGTGGGAAAGTTTTCAAAATCTCTAGCAAGTACGAGATGGTTATACTCACTGTGGCTGCAAGTTGCAATGTCAAAATCAACTAAGTCGTCATCTACTTTGTAAGAGATGATAGATGAACAGAGAAAAAGAATAATGTATTAAATCCAGTGTTGACAAAACAGAAATTGTTAAACTTTAAAAGAGAAGGCACTACTGCCTCTCAACATTGTCATCAAATAAACAGTTTTGTATTGTATCCCAATGTCGCTGTGGTATAAATGCAAATGAAAAGGCTTATCCCTTGAGTAAATTGAATTGACAGTACCATCTTAGATCATAAATACACGATTATGATTAAGGAAAGTGTAAGAAAAAGTGGAAGCAGACGTATACAATGAATTACAATATTCCAATTAATTGCAATAAATCATGATCCTATCATAAAATGTCACACAACGAATAAACCATTATCTGAAAAATTCGAACTAGACACGGCTGACTGAAAAATAAAATTTACAGAAAACTCACAACGGGAAAGATTGACACGTGCAATTGTGGACTAAGCCAAGAGACTGTAGAACATCGTCCATGCCCTGTCAATTCTACCAAGAAGAGAGGAAGAAAATATGAGTTTACTGGGAGATCGTTACTTTCACAAGTCTCCTTGGACAAACTGGAGCAAATCACATAGTTTATTGAAGTTATTGGAAATTTAACCTGGCGACTGACTTGATAACAATGATGAAGAAAAAAAGACTCAACACAAAACCAGAATAATCGAATATCATGAAATGGATTAAGGGAGACAGAACATTAGCAACAAATGGAATCAACTAATTGACAGATATCAGCAACATTGAAAAATAAACGTGTAACAATACACACAAACAAATCATATTTTATACAAGTGTTGTTTTTAAGAAAAGCTGTCAATATTGCAAATTCCTGTTAGGAAGTTGCAGGAAGATTTCCTGTATGTTCAAAGACGCATGCCTCACTGTCGCAGCAAGTAATGTACAGGGTGAATTTTTCTTTACTTTTACCCTCCGACAGAAAGAAAAACTTATCGAGAGTCGAAACCTATAATTCATGGTTGTGAGACCAATGATGGATACTCCATTGGCCATGTGCCATACTTACAACTGTTGTATAAATCATTTACCGTATCCTCGGTAACTGCCCACACAGGCACATGTTTTCTCCTGTAAAAGCCGATGTTATAGTGGGTGAAAAACCGTCATGACATTGAGTTGTTACACACTCGTCGCATGACGACAGAAATGCTGTCACAGTCTATGGAAGCTCAGAGTTAAAACATGCCGAAATCGGTTGAACTAGGTCTACATTGTGCAAATAAGAAGGTAGCACAACGTACTGTCCGCTTACCGAAGGAAATCACACGTAATTTCGTGTCGTTATCTGTCAACGAACACAGAAGTCGTATCCCGAATCCCGTAGTCGTAAACTTCGATAACAGTTACCATGTTGTTCCGACATGCCGACGTTGTGCTTGAACTAGTTACGGGCACGGCGTAGGTGGGCGGAACAACATAGAAAACTGTCGCAAGGGCCAGAGTTGTGCCCTGATGTCGACGTCTGTTTCGGCGGCATTGGACTCAAAACACCCTCGGGTCGAGTGGCTGCTGGAACAGAGGGCGGAGCACGTATGGGAATGCCCCACGTGCTGTGAAGCCAGTTTTCTAATCAAGAATATAGAACACGGAAGTAGTAGTACGTTAATGGAAATTATTGTCACGGCAATACATGTAGGTATGGTAGTAGCAGTAACATCAGTACTAACAGTATTAATAGTATTCACAAAGTAGAATACTTTTTTTCCCCAATGAATTCTTTGTAAAGCATTGCTGGTACTCACTGTAATGTCAGCTGCACCCATCATAGTTTAGCAGTAGCAGATGGAATTTTAAAAAATTGTAAATGTCTCGCCAGTAGTAGTAACCTAACCTTTAAAACATGTCGAAGAGAAAGAGGTGGAGGAGGAGATTTAAAAGAAGGACTGGAGGAAGGACACCACTAACTAATTTACGCACGCGACCACAGAAAAATCCCTCTCGGACTCCCGTTATGAAACGAAAGGTTCTAGTAAAATCAATAGAATACAGCCCTAGGCCAAACCAAATCTCGTTTAATCACGCGATGGTGAGACTTCCCACAGCGGATGTTGTTTGACAGTCTACGGTAAACCAGAAATCCATTAAAAAGAGAAATACGTCATGGGTCATGTAACCATGACCAATGAGTACAGGAATTCTATACTAGAAATATATATATCTTTTCAAAGAAAACTGTACGGCGATGTGAGGAGACAGTTGAAAGTGAAATCTAAGAATGTTGTTCGTTCGTCGTGATTCCGCGATGGCCATTCAGCTCAACTAGGATGATGATGAAGATAATGATGTCTGGTGTCTATCCGGCTGTGACTAATGAGTCTTCTGCGTGCCTGGAATTTTCTACCGCACTATGAGCATGTGTGGGAATGTCTGTGCAAACTAAGTCGCTTTTGCCTTTCTTCTAACACGTTTCTGTTGCGCAACATCATATTTGATGGTCTCATCAGCCGCTGCACCACTCTTGATTCCGCGACGCCAGTCGGATCTATCTTGTGGAAGACTCTCCCATGTATTTAAGTTTATGTTGAAGTGAGTTAGTGAGAAATATAAGAATGCAGTTTATTTCAAGCACATATGTACAGTAGTTCCTTTGTCAGTCATTAACGTAGAAATCGTCATGATTGCTAAAAGATATGGTATACGAAGATGGCTCATATACAAACAACCTTAGATATGCAGATGACACTGTTCTTTTAGCAGAAAGTGAACATGAACTACAAAGACTAATAGATCAAGTCAATAAATCAAGTAATGAATATGGACTGGATATAAATATCAACAATAACCATGATAATCAGCAAAGACACAGAAAAACAAGAGCTAAACATAAACACACATGGAGAGAAACTACAAGTAAAACATTATCAATATCTTGGACACATAGTCACAAATTATGGCAGATGTGAAACAGAAGTTAAAAGGCAAATAGGAATGGCTAAAAGTACCTTCAATGACATGAGAAAAATATTAACATCTAAACAAATTACAAACAAGTTAAAAATGAGAATTATAAAATGCTATATCTATTCTATATTAATATATGGCTCAGAAACATGGACAATAAATAAACAATTAGAAGACAGAATTGATGCCTTTGAGATGTGGGTATATAGAAGAATAAGGAGAACATCAGGGAAAGATAAGAAAACAAATAAAGATGTGCTAAAACACTTAATATGAAGAAAGAACTACGAAGAGAAATAACGATAAAGACAAATAAAATATTTTGGAAACATTAAAAGACGTGACACCTTATTGAAGACCTTACTTGTGGGTAAAGTCAAGGGGAAGAGAGCAAGAGGTAGACAGAGATACAAGTGGGAGAGTAACATCACACGATGGACAGGTTACAGTCTAGCAGAGTGCACCACCAAGACAAGAGACAGTGGATGTTGGAGATCCGTTGCAGCCAACCCTCGTTGCGGAGACGGCACTTGATAATAATGATGGTTCATATACGGCAGTAGCAGGCAGACTCTAGATTGATAAGACCTTAGACGAGACATGGACAACATCAGGAGAACTGTCATGTGTGTTAGATTTCTGGAAGAAGACGAGGGAGAGATCAGCACATGAAAATCTGGCGTAGAGGGGAGATGGTGGAAATTAAATGAGTGAACATATGTATTTTGTGAAGGATGACCGCGGAATAAGCAGATATCACAGGAATACCACAGTACGATTGAAAAGTCATAAGTTGAAGTCGTAGAAGATTGACTTTATTGTACTCGTGTTTTCCTATATGTAATCAATCCCTCTCATAAAAGCGTCCACTGATAATATCACTCATAGATTGTAGCTCTGTAGCTTCAATCGATAATCCCTTGTGTTTAAAAAAACGTAACGTGTGATTCGAACTCACAATATCTTTAACACAAGGTGAACTGTTTAACCACTTCGCCACAGATATATCCACTATTCTTATGCAACGTGCACATGTATCTTCTGCTGTGCACTTTAAAATACTTGCCGTTAAACTACATTTAAAATTTCGGTATTCCACACGTATTATCCCATATCCGGAGTTACGTGCTGTGAATGATACTCTCAGCAGGGAGCGTGTAGCTTCGTTGAGGAAGACGAGTGCAATGAAGTCAATCAATATGACCCTTCTTTGGAATAATTTGATCGAATGAACACGGATTTTTGCATGCGATTTTACATTTTAGATGTCCTTATGATTTTACAATTGAGTTGTTTTTCGAGTTGTTTTCTTGCATGGGCACATTCAAGTTCGAGTACAAGTTCGAATTAGTTTACCAATGAGGAATATAATTTAATGTAATTCAACTATTGGATGGTATTTTATAAACCATATGTGTATCGGCAAATGTAGTGCAAATAAATTCAGGCATTGCATCTTGACAGTGAAGTAAATATTCAAATAGGTAAGACCTATTCAACTACATGTAATTGTCTTATCACTCATTCCATAAAAGGGATGCTATATCACTCATTCCATAAAAGAGATCAAGCGTTCTCAGCCCGGTGTTCGCGAGCACCATGAAGCTCATGGTGACGATATGTGGTACGATCTTTGCGAGTTCAAAAGTACTCGCAAGCACCAACGATTACGAGTTCCCTTTACGAACCACATTTTGTTGTACAAGCCGAAACAAATACTGTTACTATCCACGATTATGTAGGAAATTACAGCGGAAGGGTGAGTGTATGATGCAATGAAGAAGGTTATAGGGCCAGTTTTCATGTTCACTTTTACTTTCTCTTTCATCCTATATGTTATGGTGCTCGCCCGCTCAGTATTACATATGGGTGGTGCTCACTGTCTGAAAATGTTGAGAACCTCTGCTATAGATACATGTCAATAAAGTAAAAGCTATGTCTGATGACGTTCTAACCAAGGAACAGGTTGGATTCTGGAAAACAGAAATATTATGAAACAAATTAGATAATATCAACGCTGTGATCTGCCATGAATGTGCCCAGAGATGAAAAAGGAATGTTTCTGGGCGGAGGGAGTTGGCTTCCTTCTTGCTTTAAGCCATTGATGTTGAGGCATATAATAATGTCAATTATACCACAATTGAGGCATGTAGGGAAAGTGTACATAGGCTCGTATAATTCTATGACTAGTCGCACACTTGGTGTGAACCAACAAGTAGGTCGCCTTTTCTCTCTAAAATTTGTTAGGATGCCTATTTCATCTTATTCTTATATGTTCGCTTTCACATAAAAAACGTTAGTGTTTCTGCGGTTGACACCGGGGAGCGTGATGTGCATTGTGTAAAAACAAAAATTAGCACTATATATGCTTAGCACACCCACTTTCGGCATGTGATGCTTATTTAACAAGACGGGGTTCACTCTGAGAGATATTTTTTTTTAAACACAATAACATCGATGTCACAGCTCATATTCATGTGTGGAAATCAAATGAAGTCCGTGGATACGGGAGGTTGAAGAAATCGGCATCCTCTCTTTGAAAATGAAGAAGACAACGACAAGTGAATGTTGACAACCTAGAGTTGATTGCTTTATACGTGATGAATAAGAGAATATGATTGGAATTTACAAGAATATGACACTGTAGTGTTGGGAACCTAAAATTATTTCCTCTGGCACAACCATCCATAAACGTGGAAACATTGCAGAGAACATTGTTACAAAGAGAATGTAGTATTGAGACCCTTAAGATAACTGCTTCCTTTGTGAACATGACTAAATAACGACGTATGACAAAATCAAGGAATGGTTCTTTTTCGTTCATTCTCCAACTCCTAAAGATTAGCAGGATGTATTCTGGAAAACGTAATGCTGTGTGTCATGGTTTACAGCTTGGCTATGATATCTGCGCCTTTTGACCTGACATCCGACTTTAGAAATTCTTTCAGGGTCACTTTGATCCTCTATGGGATGGAATAGTCAACACCACCTTCACACCTCCCTCACACCTTCTCAGTCGCATTTTTACGGCATTGCTAAGCCGTAAAAGGTGTAAAGGATTTACTTCAGTTTACTCTGGTTACCACAAATGTGCCACGCATATTTCAACGAAACTTGCCGATAGTACCAATTTTAGCACTGAGTAGCTTTAATGGATAATCCGGATATTTCTGAAAAATTCACTTGTAAACAAGATGTCACGAACCCGCCGCGACCTCTTCAACACAGTAAACATCATCATTTAGTGCCGTCTCCGCACGGAACGATTCCTGCAACAGACCGCCAACATCCTATGTCACATGCTTTGGTGGTGCAGTCTGGTAGACTTTAACCTGTCCTTCTAGAGATGATTTCCTCACATTTGAATTTCTTACTACGTCTTTCTCGCCCTCCCATCAAGTATGGTATTCAAGAAGGCGTCATGTCTTTTAGTATATGCAAAATACTTTATTTGTTTGATTTTTATTTCCCTTAATAATTCTTTATTTTTGTTTTTCATACGTAGTGTTGTCAGGACCTCTTTGTTCGAGTTCTTTTTCCATGAAGTTCCCATATTATTCTATATACATCCACATCTCAAATGCATCAATTCTGTCTTCTAGTTTGTTCATTATATATAGATGTTTCTAAGCCATACATAACTGTAGAATAAATATAGCATTTTATAATTCTCATGTTTAGTTTGTGATTTATTTAGATGTTAATATTTGTTAATTTAAAATATTTTTAATATTTTCACATCTACCTTTATATGTGATTATGTCAAATATCCAAGATATTTATACTGGTACTGATCTATTTGTCGTTGTATCTAGTCGTGTATTTTTATATGTAGTGTTTATTCATCTTCGATTTTGAATTATCTGGTGTTTTTCAGAAAAAAATGTTGGTCGTTTATATATAGTCCATATTCTCTACTTAATTGAACAGAGTGCAAATGGTTTAACCACTACGTCATCGAAACTCTCTATGTCAGTTATTAACATGCAAGTCGGCAAAACAAACATGAGCTTACGTTATTTCTATATTGGTACATATCGTACGCAAGGAAATGTACGTGAAACGAGACAGAAACAGCTGGTACAGAACATAGCAGATTTTAGATGCCCAATGATGACAAATACTAGCGACCGAGGTAAGAAGATTGTGTCCACGTTTGACGAGAATTATGTCAAGCTTGTCCGTTTGAGGTTGAGTTAAATATAAATAAGTCGTGGAAAGAAATATGAAAGACAGATCTTTAAGTATAATTAGGAGATTTTAATAAATACTTGACATAAGCTCGGGAGAAACGAGATGATGCATAATGAAATATATGGATGACTCTGTGGAAAATATTGGGTTTACTGTTTTGTCTTACTCAATTACTCAAGTATACATAGACTGACATATGTCACTATTTTTGTCAAGAGCATAGGCCTATCAAGGGTGTTAAATTACCTTCAACTTGACCGCCTCCATTAAGACCTACTGGCAAATAGGAAATTCAGTCTTCTTAATGACTCATTTGACTATTCACTTCCGATGCTCAGAGATGTTGGTGAGGCATCTCTGTGCATTTCTACATCATTTTAAAATCATTTTAAAAATATGATTGAATATATTTCTGTTTCCAGTTTGTATTTGTTACTTGAAGAAAGTTCCTCTTGGACAGCAACATAGAATAAGTCCTCATTAGTATGTATATTGTTATTTATTTTTTACATTAGTTTTACTATGTAATAGAATATTAAGAAACATTATTACATTTATATAGCACTTATCGCTTCTTTATTTTGTTACTGCGGCGCTATCCGTTTTGTCAGGTATCCTCAGACAGTTTGGTTATTTATACTTGACTCGTTAGTCACCGTGATTTACTTTGTGTGACAACCAATGCAAGTCAAGGAAATAGTCCAATGAGTCATATTAAACGACTGGATTTCCTTTCAGCCAGCCGATCATCTATTCTATTGAACAGAGTCCCGCTTTCACACATGCTATATCCGCTGAATTATCAGAATAAAGTGGCAAGATAAAGTATCTGGTTCTGAAGTTCTCAATAGATTCAATATCCCAAGCATCTATACAATCAATACTGAAGAAAGTCAAACTTAGATGAGCCGGATATATTGTATGCACGTCTGACAACTCATACCACAACAAATACACGGTGGATAGAAAACGGTGGATGATAAGGGCAAACGATTTGTCGGTGGACAGAAGACAGTTCAATGACTATCACTGTAATAGTTTCAACATTGACGCCACATCCAGAGGAATCCGTCGTTTACTAGAATCATCCAATGAGGTGTACAACACAAAAAGGTTCCCGCATCAACAAGAAGCATCAAATAGCAGAATATAAAACCAAACAATCAGATGTCTAACTCCAGACTATCCGTGTCCAAACTGTGGAAGGGTGATTACTCTCTGTCAGAATTTGTCGTATCCGTTATCTCTATGCGTCAGAGAGAGATGCAACAATACAAATTTGAGACTGTTATCACAATTATATTTACCATCGCTCTGCCTGACATGTGGTCTACTTTATGATACGTAATAAATACCAATTAATTGTTAACGGGGTGTTGTTCCTGATATATATATATATATATATATATATATATATATATATATATATATATATATATATATATATATCCTCTATGTTATGTAAAAATATCCAATGTCTCGCAACAGATATTTTTCTTCCTATTATGTTAACTTTATGAGCTGATATTGTTCTTCCTGATATGCGAACTTTATGAACTAATATTTTTCTTCCTATTATGTTAACTTTATGCTCTGTAAAACTACCCAATGTTTGTCAATTGATATTATTATTCCTGATATGTTAGCTTTATGATACATAAAGCTATTCAATATCTTGCAACTGATATTATTCATTCTAGTATGTTAATTTTGTGTTATATAAAACTATCCAGTGTCTTGCAACTGGTGTGACGCTTCCTGATGTGTTAACTTTATGATATTAAAACTATCCATATCCAATGCTTGTCATCTGTTATTGTTCTTCCTAATATGTTAACTTTATCTATATAAAACTATCAAATGTCTTGCATCTGATATTGTTCTCCCTGATATGTTAACTATATAAACTTATTATTATTCTTCCTGATATTTTAACTTTATAAACCAATATTATTCTTCCTGATATGTTAACTTTATGCTATGTAAAACTATCAAATATCCTGCAACTGATATTGTTCTTTCTGATATGTTAACTTTATGAACTGGTATTGTTCTTCTGATATGTTAACTTTATGAACTGATATTGTTCTTCCTCATATGTTAACTTTATGCCGTGTAAAACTATCCTTTGTTTGTCAATTAAAATTGTTATTCCCCATATGTTAACTTAATGCATAAGTAAAACTACGCAAAGTTTTATAATTGATATAATTATTCCTTATATTTTGCAAACTTTGTCCACGCGATAACAATATCGGCAACTGATCTTGCTCCCCTTGATATGTTGTCGACTTTATAGGCCTACTTTACAAAACTATCCAATTATTTATAAATAGTTCTTTTGTTATTCATGACGTACTCTTGAGAGCAGTCTTTGTTTATTTTCGTGCCATTATGCGAAAATAATTTTGCACACATCTGCGCCCCAGAACAATGTACAGAAGAATGAATTGTCGCATTTATGACAGATGATGGCGATTATTGTGGTACACGCATTTCTGCATTGAACGTCCATATTATAACTATGTTCAGTGAGGGATACTGACATTAGCTCAATCAACTGTAGTGAAATAGCAACCTCCTGTATCACATCCCAAACATTACCTAATTTTACGTAGCAACGCCTCGTTATGGCATAATATTACAGTTAAATATATTTATATCGATATGACGTCACTTGCTCCATTAGCGAGTCGTTGTCAACAAGATCAGATAATCTGCTTAGTTTAAAAAGGGGGAATGTAATCTGTAGTATTAGATATGGTCAGTTATGCAGTTGTGAACTTTCCCGATAATTTCGTTCATCCTTAATAATACTGAACAATCAAGGTTCCGTGTCTACACTTCTCTCTCGTTATTGTTGTGCATTATTTCTCTTTTCCCGGAGAGCTATTTTCCTTATCTTGTCCCTACATCTATCCAAATCTAATATATCCCTGTCTGTCTGCTTGCCTGATAACAGCCCGATCGATTATGATAATCTATCCTAATCTAAGCTAATCTAAGTTAAGCTGATCCACTCTAAGTTAATCTATTCTATTCTTTTTCTCTTCTTCTTCTTTTTCAGCGTTCATTCTCAAACTACTGCTGGATCTCCTTTGTAGCAGGACCATGGTCCTACTAGAATCCCAGTAGGATGTAGTCCAGAGAATGGAAATGCGCTGTATCTCCGTTTTATCTGCGCCAATGACCCGACACATCCGTCTACGGCGAATATCCTATTCTAATCTAATCTTATCATCGTATCTTATCTTCTCTTCTCAATTTAGGCAATCACAAATGTTTATTTTTTTCTACTTGCTCACCATATTAATTGTTTTTCATGTCATGCTTCTCTTCACTTGCGAAGGAGGAACACCATCATCATATTTCGTATTCCGAAAACTAAAGAATGAAGACGTTCTACGATTTCAGAAACCATATTTTTCATAACATATCCTATTCTTCCTTTCAAAATGGCGCGTAAAAATGAATACGTTTTCCTATCGCTGATCAACTAATGGATTTCCCCCCGAAAGCAATGGCAAACTATTGTGTATTATTATTTAAAATGCTGAATGGAGTTATAAAAGAGATCTCAGATTATTTAAACGTGATCTTGGCTGCGGCAGGTTAACTGCCCCAGAATTGTTATGGGTTCAGAACATCATTGAATAGGACTACATTCTGAAAAGATTGTCACTGCAGAACGTAGCGATCAACTCAACATTTTGGTTGCAGTTATTTTATAGACAATATTTATGTCAGTAGGTTGTCATTGAATTATTAACAGTTCTAGTGCACAACTGCCTACGGCTGTAATTAAACCTAGTATCTTGGTCGGCTAGACCCGCTCTGTGCATCTCCGCCACAATGCCAGACAAGTAGGATGTAAGCAGCAAGAATTCGACTGTTCTAAAGCGCGTCCTAATTTGC
Organism: Meghimatium bilineatum; assembly: GCA_034231615.1. Taxonomy (NCBI): domain Eukaryota; kingdom Metazoa; phylum Mollusca; class Gastropoda; order Stylommatophora; family Philomycidae; genus Meghimatium; species Meghimatium bilineatum. The sequence goes on along the minus strand of CM067299.1, from coordinate 60,473,485 downwards.
ATCAGTCAAGAATTACGAATGGATGTGTTTATCCAGAGAGCTTCATTTGACAACTTGTTCCGTCGAGTAATGTCAAGGATCATCCGATTGCTATGTACATACATCTGCACATTCTAGACAACTTCCTTGTTCCCATATTTGCCACGCCTGTTAGCGAGGGTGATGTATCTACACAACTTCCAGACAGTAGTACTGTTTCTTGTTCCAATTCTCTGATACTTGGACCAGAGACCGACGGAAGCAATCAATGGTTATCACGTTGAAGTGGCGCCTCATCCACCAATAACAAAGTAAACATTTGTTGTCGATTCTGTAAATTCTTTATATAGACAGGGCTAATGGCAATATGCCAAAACTTTCGAAACCTAGAGGAATATTGTTTCTTACAATCAGTTCTTATAGGCTAGTGGTTCTGAGCCTGAGGTTCCGGACCCCTTTGATTCCCAAGGTATCCAAAATTCACTCTCAGATGGTCTACGACGTCTAAAAGAGATGTTAAGAACATTTACAATAAAAACATTGACATTACGTACATTGGAAAGATATACAATAGAGAGACCGAAACGAGGACAAATACTGCACAAGCTAATTTAGACAATATTTTAAATTAGACAAATTAGATAAATGATAATTACATATATAATCAAGTAATAAATAGTTTCACATATTAAACACTTAGATGTCTGCAAAAAATAAACAAAATTGTGAGGTGGATGGGGTACTATCAATGTCTTCTCCAGAATCAAAGGTTTGGTATTATTATGTACTATTTCCAGTGGTTTCGACTCACCAGACTCAATACCAGTTTTTTACTATTTTTACTACCTATTAATTGAGGTGAATACAGTGCAAGCTACAGTTTTAAATACTTTACAATTCTGAGACTTTCCTCACTTAAATTAAAATACAGTGCAAGCTACAGTTTCAAATACTTTACAATTCTGAGACTGCTGTCAGAATCAATATACGAAATATGACCATAATTATTACTGTATTATTAGTAGTATTGGGGGGGGTATCCTTGAAGAATAAGACACTACTAGGGGTACGATGTAATATAAGGTTAAGAAGCACTTTAATAGACAATATCTGTACCCAAAAAATTATGTAAATATAACATATTTTTAAATTTTTTTTTTAAATTAGAAGGAATGCCAGGACTCAAGATCAGTGGGAAACTAATAAACCATCTGCGATATACAGATGACACAGTCATCTTTGCAGAAAGCGAACATGAGTTACAAATACTAATAGATCAAATGTATAAATCAAGTTAAAACATGGGCTAGATGTAAACGTCAACAAAACAAAAACCATCATAATCCGCAAAATTGCAGAAGAACAGGAGCTAAAATACATAGAAAGATACAATTAAATCAATACCAATATCTTGGATACATAATCAAAATTGATGGTAGATGAGAAACAGAAATAAAAAGAAGAATAGAATGGCCAAAATTACTTTGAATTTAATGAGGAAAATATTGATATCTAACAAATCACGAAATTAAAATCAGAACTATAAAATGCAACATATATTCTACATTGATGTATGCACAAAGAACAAGTAGAAGACAGAATTGAGGCATTTGAGTTATGGGTATGTAGAACAATAGAGAGAACTCCATGGAAAGAGAAGAAAGCTAGCAAAGAGGGTCTGATAAAATTGTGTATGAAAAATTAACTATTAAAGGAAATAAAAGTGAAACAGAAAAAGTAATGTGTACATATTAAAAGACATGACACCTTGTTACCTTAATCGAAAGTAGAGTAGATGCGAGCAAGAAGTAGGCAGACATACAAACGAGAGATGAGAGGGTAACACCAAGTGATGGACAAGTTACAGTATAGATGAGTGCACCACCAAAACAAGAACCAGATGTTGCATGTCCGTTATAGTTAATCTGCGTTGCGGAAACAGTGTTATAGTATCATATAGGGGACTTCTATCCTCTTACCCCCTAATAAAAAATTACGCTCCTGCGGACTGAAAAATACCAGAGGTACGAGTTAATTGAATCAGGATCTCATTACGGAATTCCCTACCTCTCGGGAATTGTAGCGGAACATGAGAGTAGAGAGTTCCACATACATTTTAGGGTGTCGTCGAGAAAATGACAGCTCATTTAAAGAGCGATACAAATGGATGGCTCGGAATTCATTATAACATGGAGACATCTGGTCGAGTAGAGAGTCAGAACAAAGGCTTAAGCAAAGTTTCCCACAGTACATTTTTACATACATCAGTAATTCAATCCAGGAAGTGAGAGACCGGGACACACTATGACCAGAGAGAAATGCAGATTCGACTACACATGGGAACACATAAATTAAGACAACTAAGAACCCATTAGCTATCCTATCGGGATGGCAGAGTTGCAGGTATGTGGAAATACAAAACGCCAGGATATAAGGGTGAAATAATTAATTAAAATATAAATTAGTTGTTGCTAGTCGTTTCGTGGAATGGGAACACACATATAGAATTGTAGTGGGGAACAGACATTTTGGGGAAACCTCTGATAGGAGTTTTAAGATAGAGAAGGGGACGTCTTAGGAGTAAGATTGACACAAGACAAAATAGTTGTTGGCTTGTGTGAGAAGACTATCTCAAAATGACCAATCAAGTGCTTCGACACACAAAACGGGGGAAGGACGTGTTGAGCTAGAAAAAGAGCTGTTCTCTAGTTTTTCGGGGCCACTTGAGTTTTCTGAGGAAGGTGGTCGGGTTCCCACTTGAGTTTTCGGCGAGTTAGGGTCTGGAGTTGCGGACCCCAGCAGTGAGAAGGGCCCACTGCAAGACGGAGACTAGCAGACTTCGAGACGTCAGAAGTCAAGAAGTTTCCTCGGTGCAACGCTAGACATTGTTCTGCAGTCGAGAAGTTTATTACGGTTAGGTGCACAAGATTTTGGAAATTGAGCAGTCCACAGGTTAAAAAGTAACTGGAAGAATTATCTCGCTGAAGTTGACGATTACAGTGTTTCTTGAAGTTCAATTAAGCACTCACAGACTACATTACTTGCTAAGCAGTTGAAGTTTATATTTATTGCTGAAGTAGAACTAAGCACTTGAAGTTCATATGGATGTTGGAACTTGAAGTTTATAATAGCTGGATGTTGTACCTCGATACACATGTTGTGGACTTATCAATCTGTAATAAAGTTACATATGTATGTATAAAATACATATGTGATGGTTTTTCACGTTGGAGTACGTTTAGTAGGAGTTCATTCATCACCGTTTGTCCTGTCTGTTATAACAGTACGGGATGATGATGATTTCATCTCACATAATATCGCAAGGGAGTAAAGTGCTAAAAGAACTACATTTTACCATATGAATGTATAGTTGATTTACCTGGTGTATACAAGACAAAATAATTGCCATCTCACATAATGCAGCAACAGTATTAAGTTATTATCCTGGTAGCAGGACTACCAAGACCTCAATCACTATTATTTGTGACGGTCACAGCTCTGATGTAACCTAATTGGACCAACACACGCGGTTGAAAAGAGCGTACCTAACCATAAGATGTACTATTAATAATAATAATAATAGAAGTGGAAAAGTAGATAATAGGACACACAACAGCATACGATGGTAGGTATGTGCCTGTGAATTCTTGTACATACCGTGGAAAGCTCTTTATGGTTCAGATCGGTCTTGTGAGTTACATCTATCATCACCATGAAGTTTTTTAGTTTATCCTCAGACAGAAAAAAAACTCAGTTCTTACCAGGAGTTTAACCCTGGACTTTAGGGACGTGACACAAGCGGTATAACCTCTTGGTCATTTGCAAAACTAACAATAAAAATACTATCGTCTGGAAAGACGGAAAGATTCCTACTACTACTAACAGAAGTCGACGAACCTCAGAATTTAGTGGTGAAGACCAACAGCAATATTTTTTTAACTTAATGTCACAAATGCTACTTTTAATTAGCCGGTCCCGCCCGTAGGCCACGAGTACCAGAAAGGGCAGTACAGAACAGCAACATTATATCCTGCTATGTGTGTCGTAAGATGTGATTACGGAAGATGGGAGTTGGGTTGATTACCAAACATATACTCTCCTGCTGAATACCCATGGCAGGACTGATGGGAGGGAAACAAAACATGTCTATATCATGCATCTAGATTTCAAGAAAGTAATAGAGAAGTTTCCACCAGAGCAGAATAATGACGAGTTTGTGGCACTCTGCAGCTACATTGAGTGAACACAGTCATCTGGAACTTGCAAAATACTCTGGAAAACTCCACATGAGAGATTATATCAGAGAAACACCAACCTGGAACAGAAAGCTACACCCAAGGCCTGGTATATGGAAATAAATAAATACATATATATATATATATATAACAAGAACCAAGAGTCCCAAACTCATACCTCTCTATCTACATATGTGTATGTGTTTGTGAAAACAGGCCTACCTTCTCTCACACTACCAGAGCTACAATCTGTCTTAAACAGACATACACTCTCTCACAAATATACATACCCTTTCTCTTGTAAACAGACCTACCTTCTCTAACACTATCTGGTACTATCGTAAACAGGTGTATCTTCTCTCACAGATCTACCCCCTGTCTCACAAATAAATCTACCTTCTCTCACACTCTCGTATCTACTCTCTCTTTATCTCGAAAACAGACCTACCATCTCTCACACTCTCGTATCTACTCTATCTCGTAAAAATATCTACCTTCTCTCACACTCTGTCAGAGCTACCCTCTCTCGTGCACAGACGTACCGTACCCTTTTTCGTGCAGAAATATCTACTTTCTATCATACACTGTCAGTTAACCTGTTTGTTTCTCTTAAATAAACCTTGCCTAATACACTGTCAGATTTACGCTCTCTCATACACAGGCATACAGTCTGCAAAGACCTCACTTCCCTAGCACACTCTCTGTCAAACCTAGCCTATCTCCCACACATTTACCATTAGCTACATTATGCAGACCTAACATAATCAAACAAATTATCCACTAACACAAACCCCACACAATTTTTAAACAAAAATATCTTACCGCTCTTCGCTCGTGCTCATTTGGTAGATCATGCGGCCGAAACCTCTAAACTACACGGGACAAATGGAGTAGAAACCTGGCATAACAGGCTCCAACATCAGCAGAAGTATCCTACCTGCTGCCTCTACATTAATCACTCTATTACTAGACTCCTATCCGTGCTCCCTCCCACTCACACACACACAATCAGCTCCGGCACATATTTTCAGATTGTTTACCTAAACTCACAGCCGATTTGCTAGCCAGGAATGAGAAACTCCTAAAAAGTTGTACACATGAATTTTAGTCAAATAAAAAAAGTACCTCCAATGGTGAGGTGCGCTTTTCAACCGCGGACTTTGTGCAATTTGGTTATGTCAGAGCTTTTAACCATATAAATAGAAGGTGTCGCGGTTCTGGTAATCCAGTCACCACAATCTTTAGAGTATTATTGAACATAAATAGGCAGCTTTTAATAGATTTAATTTTTCTGAGAGTGCGTAAGGGAGGGAGCAAGTCGGCTAAACAAATTGATTTCTAGCCTAAAGTACATTGCCCAGGCCATCTGTCTCTTCCGGATGTAATTTAGCAACAATGCCTGTAAAAGCCTACAAAAAAGTATGGCAGAGAGGATGGAAAGTATAGGAAAAAAGACGACAGAGAAAGAGAGAGAAACAGGAGGTAAGTTTGGTTAACAATTTCAGAAATTTTGTGTTATATGCGTGTACCTTTCTTTATGTTTTGGTGTTGGTCCCCCAAGCTCCCACTGGCTACAGGATGTAATCCAATTAACGAATTGCGCTGTGTCATGTTTGACAGCTATGCTGCGCCTTTCGACTCGACACATTCAACTTCATTATATCTTCTGGATCACTTTGGGGCAGCAAACCCAACTCAAACCTACTTAGTAGCGTCTTAAGACAAGCATGTGTTGCTATTTTTATTGCCCTTTCGGACCCCTCAAAAACACGGCCAGTGTGACCCTGTTGTCTGTACGATCTACTGTTTTCTCCCCTATTTCTCTATAATCTCTCATACCATACCATAAACGGTATCTTGAACAACTGAATCATCTTATATCTACTTCTATTTCTGTTAATCAGTCTAGCTGTTGACTTTATCTACAGCCCTCATCTTCTTCTGGACAAAGATGCCCAGTTGGATGCATCTAAATCGGTGGTGGGTGAATTTTCTGACCCGCCAGACTGATTGAAAACTAAACTAAAACTGAATGGGTCCTGAGCAAAGATACTACTTTGTGCATGCAAAGACTATTAAAAAGCTTGTTGGCCACTTCCCGAGCTGGAAGTAAGGAATACGGCACGCCGATCCCAAAAGGTTGTCCATCACTAATCTAACTTATAGATATGGATGCTCAGGCGCCGTGTGGCGAGTGCAAAAAAAAATACACACAAAAAAGCAATTATTGTATTATATAGAATAATAAAATATTATTAATTGAGGGAGACAGACTGTCACAGTAAGATGAAATCGAAAATAAAATTGGTAACATATCCTATTGAGGATGTGTAGCCATCAAACAAATACGTTCAGTAGTTTTCCCTTTCAGGACGGTCAGGATGCACAATTGCCTGTTGCGGGATTTGAACCGTCAGAGGCGTACTGTAACAAACCGCCTAGAGCCGGGCAGTTTTCGAAAGAAAGCTTGATTGTTGTTTGACGACACAATTATTCGGAAATATATATTATTTTTAATGTGAATAAAGTTAAAGCTGTCAGAGCAAGGTTGTAATGGGGCGATGATTTGACAATGTTTAAAAATCCCTCTATCACTAAGAAAAATGAGACATGACATTGCTAAGAAACTAGGTAAACCAGGGGAACCCGGAACCCCCCCCCCCCCCACCTGCCCCTTTCAAACGTTTTTCTGAAACGAAATCACTAAAATCCCATGAAAATAATAATAAGTTGTCTTTTGGTGCAACTGTGTAACCCCCTCCTCACCTGCTTCCCCTCCCTATATCTATAATAGCCATAACTACAGCCCTGCGTCAGAAAATCATCTTTGTTTTTATTTTTCTTCTAAGTTCGTTCTCAAACTTTTGCTTATTAGCAGGAATTATTAATAATCCGGAGAATGGAAAACGTTGTCATGGTTTACAGCTTAGCTGTGATATCTGCGCCTTTCGATCTGACACATCCTACTTCACATGGCTTCTGTGTTACTTTGACCCTATATGAGATGAGACATCAAACTCCATCCTAAAAACCTCATCAATCGCTATTTTTGTGTTTCCCTTTCAGGCCTCGAAAATACACGGGGGATTTGTCTTGAATTTTATAATTTGAAAAATAAGGTATATTACAAGTACTAAGCTGGAAAGTGTTCTAGAGATTCAATCAATCAATCAATAAACCCATAACCCTTCAGGGTCGTAGGGGTACCACATTGGATGCTTCAGCACACAGAGTCCTCCGGCGAATTCTATCCTCAGCGATGCGGATGAGTGTGGAAATATTTAGCCCTGTCCATTCCTTGATGTTGTCTGTCCATGTCTTTATTTGTCCTCCTCTGCTTCTTCCACCCTGGACAGTTCCCTGCAGTATTGTTTTTGACAAGGAATCGTGCCTGCATACATGTCCGAACCATGCTAGTTTTCGTCGTTTCACTATTGAAAGCAATGGCTCCTGTACACCTGCACACATATCTACTTTATTTCTTACGTACACATTGGTCTTATGTTCCCTATAGGAAATTCGTAGAATTCTTCTGTAGCATTTATACTCGAAAGCCTGTAATCTTCTCTCCATGTCCGCAGTGAGTGTCCAACTCTCACAACCATACAACACAACAGAAAGCACCAGCGACCTATACAGTTTGATTTTCACTCAAACACTGATGTTGCTTTTCCAAATCACAGTTAGCCTTGACAAGGACGCTAAAGCCATCTCCAGCCTTATTTTTAGTTCTGCTTTGCATTTACCATCGCTGCATATACTGGATCCGAGGTATTTGAAGGTATTCACCTCTTCAAGCTTGTGTCCATTCATCATGATATTAATCTGGTTTTCTGTGTCTCTGCTGTTTACCAAGATTTTGCTCTTATCTGAATTGATTTCCATTCCGTACTTGCTGGTAACTTTTTCTAACTTTGATGTTAATTCTTGCAATGATTGTTCTGACCCAGCTATAAGATCAATATCATCAGCGAAACGCAAGTTGCAAATAGGGCGACCTCCGATCGATATAGACGTGTTGTAGTTATGTAATGTCTCTTGTATGATGTGCTCTAAGTATATGTTAAAAAGTACTGGGGACATTATGCATTACTGTCGAACTCCCACAGTTGTTAATAATAACTAGAGATTATTCTTTCTTAAAGTATCTTGACTTAATGTACTGGCGCGGGTCTGTAAGAAAGCAAATAATATTCACACAGTGAACTGTCATGCTTCTAGCCAGAGACAACTAAATAAATTTGATTTTTCCATAACCAATAAAATGAAGCCGTTGGTCCTACATCGGACATGTCATACGTTCAGACAATAACAGAATAAACCAACAATCTCTTGCATGAATAGCAACAGGCAGAAGAGCCAGTGGTAGACCAAAGGAAACACTCAGAAGAACAATATTCAGAGAAATTAAAACAAACAATATTCATACTATTCAAGAACTGCACAGAATAGCTTTGAACAGACAGGATTGATCTGATCTCTGCCCTATGCGCTAATTTCAGCGCTAAAGGAAAATGAATGAATAAAATGAAGCCGAAAAAAAAGTATAACTGAATGTATTGGGCTGCGATGTGCAAACAAATCGTAGCATGCTATAAACTAGCAGTACAGTGTACTTACTGTTTCCAAAGTCGGATGTGTCGGAACATGTGCAAATAATACGGTGACACTACTCATTTCTGTTCTTTTGGCTCCTCATCATCATCAAGTGTCGTCTCTGCAACGAAGGTTGAATGCAAAAGACCTCCAACATCCGCTGTCTCTTGTTTTGGTGGTGCGCTCTGCTAGACTGTAAGCTGTCCATCTTGTGATGTTACTCTCCCACTTGTATCTCTATCTTTTGCCCGTCACCCTTCGACTTTACCCTCATGTACCCTCATGTCTTTTAATGTGTCCAAAATATTTTATTTGCTTGATCTTTATTTCCTTTAATAATTCTTTCTTCATATTAAGTGTTGTTATAACCTCTTTGTGTGTTTTATTCTCTTTCCATGATGTTCTCCCCATTCTTCTATATATCCACATCTGAAAGACATCAATTCTGTCTTCTAATTGTTTGTTTATTATCCATGTTTCTGAGCCATACTTTAATATAGAATACACGAAGCACTGTATAATTCTCATTTTTAGCTCGTTTGTAATTTGTTTAGATGTTATATATAGATATATTACATGTTCCTTCTAGAAATCTAGTAGGACCATTGTCTTGCTACAAGATATCCAGCGGGAATTTTTTAGAACGAACGCTAAATCACTCGTGTACACTTACTCTCAGGTGGCCTACATCCCAAAGAGAAATCTTAAGTGGTTATACTAGAGAGGACGAAAATGATATGAAGTATCCATGAGGGTATAATCCAACCAACAATCCAGTCACTGCGTCACTTAAAATAGCCGACGTCATCAAACAAAGAGTTATGAACTGTTTCAAGAGAGGTTACATCGGTGACGACCTTTAACCCTCTTGGAATTAATATGACGACGTGACCGAGTCAATTATGCTGCCATGTGGCAAAAACATCAATATTAGACGATCTATTGGCTATTTGGAAAACAGCATTCTAAAATCACCGTTGACTTTTCCCGTTATTTTCATTGGTCACTATAAGTATACTTTGTGTCGACAGCAAATTAAAATAACGGGGAAAATGAAATGGTGCATTTTAGAAGGCTGTTTTCCAATGAGCCCACATGTCTTCTATATCTACGGTGACGTATGGGAACTCATCGGAGATCATCCTTAAAAATTGACTCTATTGACTTTCACCCTCGATTATCCAGATATACTATGTCATAACCTTCCATCCTACGCTTACGTATCTATCTTATATATTTGCATCGCGCATCTTCTTCTTCTTCAGCGTTCATTCTCAAATTCCCACTGGATATCTCTTGTAACAGGACAATGGTCCTACAAGATTTCCAGTTAGAAGTAGTCCAGAGAATGGAAATGCGTTGTGTTGCCGTTTTATTTGCGCTAATGGCCCAACACATCCGTCTTCGGCGGGTCATCGCGCATCTGTAAGTGTTTTCTAACATAATATATTCTTGCCTGTAAGAGTTTCCGAAAAGTGAAACCGCTGCCCCTAACAACCCTCCATAATGCGGTTTTAGAAATATTAATATCATAATGACTGTGCAGACGAACTTTCAGTTTACGTAGTGTTATAACATCATTTACCCGAAACATTTTAAGCATCTCACGCACAATAACATCTGTGTCGAAATCGTCAGTTTCCCCTTACCGACCTTGCTGTCGTTCATAACTTATATAATTAGTCCTGTTTTATCTAATGGTTAAATGACATTTTACTTAAACCGAGAGTATGCTGTGTTCTCTTTTTAGGATGTTTTATGTCGTAATATAAACGGAACATTCTAGCTTCTCTGCAAAAGTAATTGTACAATTGTTTAATCACATTTTGCATAGTAATGAATTTACATATCAAACTCATATTGTGATAAATCTCGTAACTGCATATATAAATTGGCTAAATCGATCAAGATACCACAATAAAAACACATCGAATACGCGATACTCCTTTTAGTAAACCGGAGTGTAGCTATTATTTTAAAATTAAACAATTATGTGATCCAACAAACAAACAAATACAACACAGCTGACATTAAATGTCCTGATAATGTTTAGACATATCCCATTATTTCCGCGCTTTTATTGGTAAAACTCTTGACAATACACCACAATGACCAATGATAAACACAAAAATATTCATGTCAAATGCATTCACGAAGTCTGTCAATAACAATGACATTTCTAAATAAACGTCAAACAATAATACATTCGCATTCATGGAAATCGTGGTTTCCGTACCATAGTAGGTCGACTTAATATCAACATTTTAAGTTCACCAGCATCGAGAGAAAAATCTTGTCACTGATGACGTCTTATTTTTATCGAGCGTTTAATTGTCCAGTATATTTATAATTTGCCTCACAGGCATCCAAGAGTTGGAGAGAAAAAAACAACAAATAAATAAGGCTTATTTCCCCCTCATCAACTTGGATTGTCGACAGATACGGATGTAATGCTGTAAAAGAAATTGTACATTATGTACATTCACAAAAATATTATGAATGCAAGATTTATAGTGAAAACGCTTTAATCTAGTTACATTTTTAGATGACAAAAAAAATGGTTTTATAGTGTCCTGGAGAATATCAAGTTGGATCCAAAAGATCTTTTCGATCTAACAAGTAGTTAGGGGGGAAAAATAATTCCAACTGAGAATATGAATTATGGAAAGAACTATAGTACATGTACTTTGGTCTAGTCAAGAAACTAGAGCGTTGAATTTATTGACTATTTGACATAGTAAATTAGCTAGAATTTTGACCTAGGTTAAAAGTTGAGCTCTTGCGTGTTTGAGCCGTGTTTACACAGCTAACTATAGATGTTGTTGAAAAACTGGTATAGTCAAGTTGTTAGGGCAATGATTTCAGAAACGAAATATACACAATACCTCCTAGTGTTCACTCTATATCAATCCAGAGATACTCAGGAAACAACGCGATACTGGAGGGCTAAGGTAACAAGGCATTTATGAAAATGAACGGATATAAGTACAACTTAACAATATTTATAAATAAAATATACTAACAACGAGACAATGTGACGGGCGTTTCGACTAAAAACCATCAGGACGTTATAAACAAAGTACTATTGTTTATTGTCTGTCCCCAGGTGAATGATAGTTGATAGCATTCACACTTGCCGTTAAGCGTAGGGGTGGGAGATTAGGCTGTCGTTCCAAGGCCAGATGTGTCCCAGTGGTTGCATTTAGTCTATTTTTGTTCAATGCTATCTTGATGTTTTCTATCTTGAACATCTTCCACCTTGGTCTACCTTTGTCTTTACGCCCGGATATTCTTTTGTTATATGCTCTTATTGGTATTTAGTTTGGATTCATTCTCATAAGGTGACCGAACCATTTTACTCGCTGAACCATTTTACTTGCTGTCTCTCAATATGTTCAATACATGATATAATACAAACTCTTTTGCTAATTTCCTCATTTCTAATTTATTTAGTTTGGTAACCATTGCAACTTTTCTTAGACACTTCATTTCATATGTAACGATTTTCCTCTGCTGCGAGGCTGTTAAAGACCATGTTTGACATTGGTAGTACTAAACAAAATACTAAACGTAGGAAAGCACATATGGTGTAACGAGGGTAGGAGAAAGGGATTAAAGCGTTGTGAGAAACTTGTCATGAGGAAGAGAAAGCTCAAAGCTGGAGGAGTCAAGCTTTGGTCATTCTCTTTCTCCTACCATCGTCACACATAAGTAATTTTCTACGTTTAGTATTTGCTCTATTAGATTTGTTGTCTGTCGTCCTGATAAAAGCTTTTAGTCGAAACGTCGCCCGTCATTGTGTCTCGTTGTTAGTATGTTTTATTTACACATATTGGTAACATTTTTACATATTCCCGATCATTTTCACACTAATTAATCTAACTGTACCTGTAGTTCGCTAAATTAGCAAGAAGAGAACATGAAACAATCGTCAGTCACTCCTCCCAATTCTGAAGATTATTACTGTATATTACGGTTATATACTTTGTTATACTGGCCTGTGAGCAGCGTCACTACATTAGGCCACTCCGACTATTGTTATGATTTTCATTGGTTCGCGAAAGTATAAATAGCAAATTATAAATAAAGTACCAATGAAAATCATGGCAATAGTCCGAGTGGCCTAAGGTAGTGATGCTTCTCACAGTCCTGTCTGACAAAGTTCAACGTCTCAGCACCCAGCGCAATGACAACCTCCATGCACCACTGTACTCTTCTATAGTTTCCCGGCATGTTTCGTCAATAGAAATGTCTTTCACTGAGGCATTGCATACATATATCTCAAGAGTGATTCCTTTACTCAGCCTGTAAACATGCTGGAAGGCGAGTCTCCTGAAGGGAACCATTTCTAATTGGAGCACTGTGAGCTCCCTGTCTATAAATACTTTTTTGTGTGTATTGGCTTGATCTGTATTAATGCTAAGTGCGAGACACATAATTCTCACATTGCGTGTGCTTAGTCTGAATGGTTTGTTTCCCCTGCTATGTCTGGGAAGCTGATATGAAAAATGTAGCTTGTCCAATTTGTATAGATCTCGACCATACTGTGTTACTTAGAAGGAAAGACAAAGTCTCTATATTTGAAGTCGAGCAAGGATGCAGGCGTGCAGAAGTTGGGTTGGAACACTCCTAACCAACAACAGTCGTATATATGGAGAGGAAGGGTTGGGAAATTCCAGGCCCATCCCTTTAAGAGATTAGGGCATTATATTTAAAATAGAATTACAGAACAAGTACACGGGTAGATACTACCCCCTCCTACCAATCGTAACTACCAGAAAAAATAGTTGTTTTCCCAAGAAAAGATTCACTAATGCAAGGTGAAAATAATATCGACGTTTTTATCGGAAACAATCTCCCACTCACCCAATTTTTTTAACGGAGTCGCATGTACGGCCCTGAATGGTAATGTTCAGTTTACGATATTGCATTCAAACCACATGATCAGACGAAGAGCAGTTATTAAATTTAAATATTCAAAATAAACAGATATACTTGTGGCAAAGACTGAGTTCTAAAAGGTAAACATATCCTACGTACAAATCACATATTTAGAATAGATATCACAGAACCAGATCGATAGACACTTAACACAATGTTTGCTGCTGATGTGCATACATCCTGTTTTAAGTATCTGGTTACCAGCTCTTCTCCAGGCTATGCAACTTTTAGCAATATTCAAAGATATCCAGTTGGTAGTAACAGAAAAGTACAGTTGGTAGCTTCTTCTGCGTTTATTCTGAAACTCCTGCAGATGAGCAAGATATAGTCCAGATAATGGAATGCGTTATATCATATTTTACAGCTTTGCTGCGATATCTGCGCCTTTTGGCATGACACATCCTAACTCAGCATGGCTTTGGATCACTTTGACCCGCTACGGGATAAGATAGCCCACTCCACTTCAAAAACCTCCTTATGCGCCTCTTACAACATGTACGGCAGGTAGCAATGTCACCATTATTTCCTCCCCTTTTAGGGCTCCCACAATATCCGAGTTAGCATATCATACTCGGGCAAAGCAGTCAACCCAACATTTGTGGCTATATGTTGCCACTGCTTTCTGAAAGGCTGATACAAAACTGCCTACGGCGAAAATTGAACCTGCTACCGCAGCCGCCTAATACACTGTACATCTCTAATCTGTATGCTCATTTCAATCGGGGACGATCAAAGCTGCTAATTATTAATAAATATTAGAGGTCGCGGGTTTTGTAATTCAGCCACCACGACCTCCAGTGATAGATTAAATACGTATGCCTTATTTAGATGATTTGGTTATATAAAAAATACCTACTTTCCTTATATACGTTCCTTATATAAAAAGAGATACGTTTCTTTCAACCGCGAACATGTGCAATTAGGTTATATCAGAGATATTTACCATTTTTTTAAATAGTGGAGTTCATCCTGAGAGCATTGCTGTTTAAAGTCGACTGCCGACTTTTGTTGTATCAAAGGTGTACGTATTACCATTTACAAATTTTGGTAGTCTAAGACCACCTGTATATGGTGTTAACTGTTGAAGAATGACATATAAATACATGTTAACATGTAAGACCTTATTGGAGACCTTACTTGAAGGTAAAGTCAAAGGGAAGCGAGCAAGAGGTAGGCAGAGATACAAGTGGGAGAGTAACATCACAAGATGGGCAGGTTACAGTCTAGCAGAGTGCACCAGCAAGACAAGAGACAGGGGATGTTGGAGGTCTGTTGCAGCCAACCTTCGTTGCGGAGACGGCACTTGATGATGATGAACATGACGTAAATTCACATAATCCGCTTAAGAATATATTTGAACGCTCCTTTATTTAGACAAAACAACGAAATAAATTGGGAGTTATCCCTACGCATGGGGAGAACCGGGCGATTAGAATTACCTAAGAAAATGATTACTGAGTGTGTGGAACAGTGAGTTTCGGGAAATATCAGCATGCATACTCGTCTTGTGCTGGGAGAGATCGGGCACATATATGCATAACAAGAGTGTATCAGCGTTAATTAAACAAAAATGAATCTAGCATTTTACGGGTAAATTTTCCTAAACATTGTTCATATCGTCTTCTGCGTTCGTTCTCGATCTCTTGCAGATTAGCAGAATGTAGTCTGGATGATGGAAATCGTTTTATTATGATTTACAGCTTTGCTGTGATATCTGCACTTTTCGGCCTGCTACATCCGACTTCGACTTCTAGATAACTTCTGCGTTCCTTTGAACTTGTTGTTCGTTAATCAGAAGTGATGATGACCATTTGTTACATTCATTTTGACATTCAGTTACAGATATGTCCATGTATATAAGTTCGTAGATGGCTAATAAGCCATATTCGACAAGTGGTAGACATAGATACAATTGGGAGAGTAACATCACACGATGGACAGCTTACAGTCTAGTAGAGTGTACCACCCAAACAAGAGACAGTGGATGTTGGAGGTCTCTTGAAGGCAACCTTCGTTGCGGAAACGGCACTTGATGATGATGTCTTTCTTCAAGTACGTTTTTTGTCAAACAGTAACTTGATAAGCTTCCGCTAAGCTTGAATGCGGAAGATCTGAAGGTCTCACCAGTGGTTCATTAAGCCAACCACCGTGAACAGTATATAACAGGGATTTTCTTTCTCTCGTGGAACTCCAAATCACATCATCTAATATTTACTATTGTATAAGTAAACACACATTTAACATAAACAGTTGAATATTGCAAAATTATGTAGTACGCGTAAATTGGTATTTATACAGAACTATAGATACAGACTATGACTAGCCAAGTATGTCGACATTTCAGGTATATTTCTTAAACCCTATCTTATCTATCTATTTTATCTATATATCTTATTTATCTTATCTACCTTTTCTTATCTATCTTATATTATCTTATCGTATCTATCTATCTTATCTATTTTATCTTATCGTATCTATCTTATCTATCTTGTCTTATCAATCTTATCTTTCTTATCTATCTTATCTTACTTATCGTATCTATCGTATCTTATCTTATCTATCTATACTATGTGACCCTCGTTTGCCTTGCAGCGTCGGGAGTAGACGAGTTCTCTGGAGATTGACTTTTTGTGTGCTGTTGGTACGCTTGTTCCTGTGGCTTCTTTGATTTCTGTGATCCATTTTTTACATGGTCTGCCTCTGGCTTTATAGCCGTGATGTCTATGTGTCATGGTCATCTGTGGCATGCTATCTGTTGGTCGTCTGAACGTGTGTGAAAACCACTTGATTTGTTGTCTTTTGGTGTGTTATCGTCCATACTCTAAAAATTACGCACACCACCTAGGACCTTCTTTTTCTTTCCTACTAGTTATGACAAATGACTGGTAAGCAACTAGATTAAATGTCCTCTTAACCTTACTGTCTGGTAGCAGAGTTTGCAAGCACAATTTCCTTTGTGTTTATTCACACATAAACAAATACACGCAATAAATTAATGTTTAGTACATGCGTGGTCGTTTTGAGCTTGGTGAATAGCTCCTGTAAGTACGAAAATCAGTTCTCTCGTACGGCTTGCCTACTATACTAGCCATATGGTTAGTCTTTCACTGCTCAGTGGAGGTAGTAAAAATACTGAACGTATTAGTTACCAACACCGTATTCAGATGTGTCGGGTCATTTGCTCAAATAAAAGGCGAAGCAAAATATCTCCGTCCCTACACAACATCCTGCTGAAAAACTAGTAAGACCATTGTTCTGCTATAGGAAGGATCCGGGTTGGAGTTTGAGAATATATATATATATATATATATATATATATATATATATATATATATATATATATATATATATATATATATATATATATATATATATATATATAAAATGAAATTATATATATGATGGATATATATAATGGAACATTCTCGTATTACAATTTTCTCGCCATCTTTTTCTACGTATTCCAACCCCTTCATTTTCAAGATATGAAATATTAGATTTCTTCTTAAAATTATGGCGCCACTTCGTCTTAAACTCTCCAAACTCTCGCCTCAATAGACTAAATTTAGTTCCATACTCATCTCATTTCAACCAGAATTTTAATCTAAATCCTTGAGTACCATGAACAGATAACACTGCTATCTTATGCTCACAATAACATTTAAGAAACCAAGGAGAATGCAG
The DNA here is from genome assembly GCA_034231615.1 of Meghimatium bilineatum. NCBI lineage: Eukaryota > Metazoa > Mollusca > Gastropoda > Stylommatophora > Philomycidae > Meghimatium > Meghimatium bilineatum. The sequence goes on along the minus strand of CM067299.1, from coordinate 60,456,050 downwards.
TCTGTTCATGTCACAAGGAAATGCATGAGATTATGTTGAACAAGAGGAGACACTATAATGGCATGGCAGAAACTGTAACAGGATGCGAATGATTCCAATCTGAAAGGATTGAAACACGGTTGCTGAAATGTAAATGACTTAACAAGAATTAAGATCGCAGGAGACAAGTTACATTCTAAGCATCTAATGCATGGATATTTGTCTTGATCAGACAGACAGAGAGTCATCTCTATATAGGTTATCGATAATAAATCTACCTTAGTCTCTATTTGCGAGTACCATATACACATCAAAGATTATCGATAATGAATATATGTTTGTTTAGATCAGAGTGTCATCTAAACATTGATGGATATTTATATATAATCCACTATTGTTTTGTTTTGTTTTAATGTGGATCAAATAGAGTCCCATCTACACAGATGGACCCCCGCTGGATTATTTGCAGGGTGTGGAAATCAAGTCACGGGTGGGAGACGTAGTTGGTTTAGTATTTTCTCTCAACACTAGCTAATAATTTATAAATTTCAGGAGAGGGGAGGATGGTTATACCTTGACCAATGCTGTGAGTGCCCATGTCTACATATCGAGGATTATATACAATAAATATGTATTTATCTATATAAGTGTCATCTACACATCTAATGTTATATAATGTTAATTAATCTACTTTGGTTTTCTGTCCCGATCAGACATAGTGTCATCTACACATGGAAGATTATACAAGACTGAAATGTACCTTCTTTCGGATTATGCATATGAGTCAAGAAGTTAACAATATACTTTGAAATCACAAGACAATAGCGCAGACTAGTAACAATTTAAAAAGATAGAACAAACAGTAATGTTTCACAGTTCACAAAACACTGAATCATATGACGTTTCAGCTAACAGTTCACAAAACATATTCAATCGGTGTTTCGAGCAAAAAACGGGTTTTCTTATTCGATTGATACACATTCCACACACAATGTAAAACGGTTGCAATGTAAGGAACATGGTCTTATGAATAATAATGATCACATACGTGATCATAGTGAAAATAGTAGCAATAACCACTATTCCTCAGATGGAGTAATGATCACAGGAGAACAACCCCCCCCCCCCAAACAAAAATCACAAATTATAAATTATTCAACATTACCAAGTCATGCATCACATACAGACCTGGTGCATTGTTTCCTTTGTTGCTCTTCAGCCGAGCTATCCATAGGCCCGTTCTGACCCGACAGGCCTGCCATATTTTTGTTCTTTGGGAGTAGAAACCAATGGCTGACTGACTCAACAGTTAGGAACAAATGGAAGTTAATGTTCAATCACGTAAAAGCTCAGTTAGTCTATTGTTGCTGGACCTTTTATGCAACGACTTCCCTGAAAAACAGAAACAAAACAAAGTGGAAACAAAAACAAATACGTTAATTATATTAATACCTGTAATTAATAGCTCTTAGAATGTTATTTCTGTGGTACTTCTAGCATTATAGTGTTACTTTAGTTGCCCAGTGAATATAATTGTATTACTTTGGCAGTGCAATGAACATATTAACTTTTTAATTTAGTTGTGCTTTGAACAGAAGAGTATTACTCTACTTAGCTTACCCAACATAATCATATTACTTTGTCAAAGAATAACATATTTAAACTCTAGATATGGCAGTTTCCGAGTGATCAGTTGAAAGAGAAGATATGAATCACAAACATTGCGAATTGTCAACATCAATGAATTATAATAGCATACAAAAAAAAAATCAACCTTCGGAGGTTGTGACTTCGAATCTCAACTTCCATTACATTTGATAGTCAAAAAGATTTGATAGAAAAAAGGTCTCACAGCTATATAGAAATATTGAATAAAAAAAACTAGATGTATATAGTTTAAGTTCAACTTTACACGGGAGGTGATCCTGTTTTTCGAAATGGTTGTTATCTTGTCATGGCCATTGTCATTCTTTTCTTAACGTCAACTGTTGATACACCATCACCACTAATCTGGGCTCCCAGATAGCACAAGAACATTAACTGAGATAATCTGGGCTCCCAGCTTAGTAGACGTTGAAACTTCCTCAAGCCTTCGATTGGTACGCTTCATGTGGGTTGGGACTAGGTTATTACTCATATCACCAAAATTTTACTCTTATCTGCATTGGTCTCCATGTCAAGTTTTTTTTTTTTTGCTTAATATTTCCAGTCTTGTTGTTAACTCTTGTAGTACTGCCTCCGTTGTCGCCACCAGATGGATGTCATGAGCGAAGCGGAGAGTGCACATTTGGCGACTTCGGTCAACGTTGTTGAATGGAATTCCTCTAACACTTATTTCATGATTGGTTCTAGGAAGATGTTAAATAGTGTTGGTGAAAGTAAGCATCCTTATTGCACACCAACATTAGTTCTGAAAAATTTACCGATTTCGTTGTGCACAATCACATCATTTTTCGTATCTTTATACACGTTTAGTGCCTATATGATGGCGATGATGTTATTGTCAAAATTAAACTCTCTCGTAGTATTCCACAGACATGTATGCCAAACACGGTCAAAAGCTTTGTGAAATCAATAAAGTTATGAAATAGATCACATTGGTACGAGGAAAATCATCAGACAAATCACAGAACAACACATATTACATACTACATAAATATGCATGTGTATGTGACAGACACAAATAGCATGCACAGGAAACTATATTTTATGTTTATTTTACCTAAAGAATATATGCGCCACTGTGTGCATTGGACTATGGACTGCATCCTGCTAATGTACGGGAATTTGAGAACTAACGAAAGAGAAAATAAAATCAAACATACAGAGCCAACTAAACAGTTGTGTATAGCTATTACTATGCAGCTGTACCACCCGTTATAGGCGTAGGCGTCTTGTTATGAAAACTGTCACAGGTTTTAAATGTATCAATAGACACGAACAACGCAAAGCATGACGGTTTAACAACACTGGTGTCTACATATCGAGTGAGTGTGATCGAGTGACAATCAACAACACATGCTGCTTTTCAAGAATAAGCTGGAATGTCGGGGAGTTGTTATCACATGAAAATAAACTGCAAATAACGTGTCTGTCAGGGTCCAAAAAATTCGATGTATAATGACAGTTTCACTATGAACTCAACAATGATCTTTGGAATTATATTTTTATGCATGTCTCTTAGGATCATTTGAATTAGATGTATGAGTTTTCCGAATTAAAATACGCTGAAGCATAATGTCTCATTGAGAAACTGTAGTAAGTCTGCATACACGAAGCACGCTTTTCGTTGAAAGAATTAACGTTGGACGTCACAAAGAACAATAAGCATGTAATCTTCAATGATAAGGGAACCTTGTAGTGGAAATCCTGCGTGGGCAATGTAAATGATGAGACGGCTGTATCAAGACGTGAAATGTGCAGTTTAGATATAATGCCTCAATTTTGTTGAGTCGGCCACGTCAGACATGCCAGACAAGCATTTTTCAAAATATAGTGTTCTATAGTAAACTGTTCGTAGGTGGAGATCAGAAAAAAAATGTCAAGGACAAACTAATTGAAGACATCTTTTACGCATTGTATGATTCACCCAAGTTCTTAGGAAACCACAGCTCTTGATTATCCAATCTGGCATGTCAGGTCTATGCAAGTATTAAATGATTTTAAAGGAGTAAAACAATTTTCAGAAAGCAAAGACAAACTACTGAGCGCATTTATATTGCCTAGAAAATATTTTTTAGAACAATTAACTGCAGGCGATTGGAAAGAGACACAAAACGAAATGAGAGGTCCGCCTATCCTCCTCCCCCCCCCCCCACCATCTCACCATCTTCATCATCTCTGTTCCCACTGAAACATTTATGTATACAAAACAAGTGTTCTTAAAATACGTGGGAAAGTACTACGCCGTGTGGATGCCCCTGGCGCTACGCAGCAATTTCGTCGTATACTTCTTCTTCTTCTTCAGCATTAATTCTCAAACTCTCACTGGATCTCCTTTGTAACAGGACCATGGTCCTACTAGATTTCCAGCAGGATGTAGTCCAGAGGATGGAAATGCATTGTGTCGCAGTTTTATTTGCACCAATTGCCCAAAACATCCGTCTTCGGCGAGTGTCGTATACAAATTAACTTGTCATAATTGCCTAAATAAATTATGTTCATGACTAATATCACATTTTCCATTACACTTTCCATAATGGTAGTGCTTCTGAGGTACACATTCAAGTTTGCAATGTTGATGCGTTTGTTTTCGAGACAAGTATATTTGTTCCGTTCCACTACTGCTATTATTCGAATGTACGCACATTGAGTTCCGGAAATGATGAACGTCATCCAGACTGAGTCATTTCTTCCTGATTCATTATCTAGTAATTGTTGAGTTGATAATTAATATATAGGCGTTCTCAACCTGCTGCTTTCGAAGGAAAAGTCCACGCGCCAAGATAATTAAAAAGTTTTCGCGAGCACTACTGATTACACGGTATGTCGGAAGTGTTGGCCATCTGAAAAGTTGGGAACCCCTAGTCTACTATATAAGGCATATTGGCAAATGGGAAACCAAGCTTTCTCAAGGACACATTTGACTATTCCTTGAATTTTAATTGGTCATGATTACACTGTGTGTGACAGAATTTGGTTGGTTATAGCAAAGTACGAAGTGTCATGGCCGAAGAAACGTCTTTATTTAAAGGGAAAATGGACCTTACATACAGAAATATTAATAGATCATCGCCCACTTTCTTGTGTAATTTTCTCTCTTTTTCTGAAGATAATTGATTTTTTTTTTCAAAAGAACATCGTCGATGCTGGGTTATCCAAGTTTTTGGCTAAATTCTTAGTGCTGAAAGTCAAGTTATTATATTTGAAGGAGAGTTCTTGTTTTAATGTACAGTAAGAAATGTCCGTCGAGTTTTAGTGCGTACAGTAAGAAGTGTGCACCTAGTTTAAGTAGGTAGAGTAAGAAATATCCATCGAGTTTTAGTGCGTACAGTAAGAAGTGTGCACCTAGTTTAAGTAGCTACAGTAACAGTAAGAGATGAACATCTAGTTTTATTAGGTACAGTAAGAAATGTACACCTAGTTTAAGTGGGTACATTAAGAGATATCCATCGAGTTTTAGTGCGTACAGTAAGAGGTGTGCACCTAGTTTAAGTGGGTACAGTAAGATGTCCATCTAGTTTTGGTGCATACAGTGAGAAGTGTGCAGTAAATATATTGGGATAATCTTTGATAGAAGTCTCTCATTCAACAAGCATGTCACAAATATGATTCAGAAGACTAAAAGAGGGATCAGTGTTAAGGTTATGGCGACCTTCGACATGCAGCAATGGGTACTTTTTCTGCTTCTGCAAGTGGTGGTGCTATCTGTAATAGATTATGGCCTCGGCCTACTAACTTTGTCACAGACACAAGTCGATAGATTGGAAAAAGTTCAAATGAGGCAATGAGAACGGTACTGGCGTGTACTAGAGATACACCCATCTCTGCTATGAGATTTCTGCTTGATCTCCCCAACATTAGAATGCTACATCAGGTAGCACAAGTTAGGTCGTACCTTAAAGTGACAGAATACAACCACCACCCATTACACCATCGTCTAGATGAGTCAAAGGGAAAACGAATCAAGCGTGGCAGATCATGGATGGCAGAGGCTGAAGACACACTGCGAATAGTATGTGAATTTGAAGAAATATGAAAGGGTAGTGAATGGGTGGAGGTAGACACTGAGAAGAAATCACTGACTAAAGTAATAATACAACTAAATAAAGCGTGTCGAAAATGGACGGCAGTCAGGGCTCAGGATACAGTGCAAGAACTCGCCCAACTACACTCGAAACCACAAGACATAATTATATACGCAGATGGATCCGTTAGCAGAAACACAAATAAAAGCGGTTGGGGTTTTGTTGCCTACAGAAACGGAGTGAAGTTGGTTGAGAAATCTTCAGCATATTCTACTGTCACATCGAGCATGAGGATGGAGATTGAGGGAGTTACAGCAGCTCTTAATTGGTTGATAACTGATACATCAACACACTCGGTAATACTCACAGACTCCCAAAGCATGTTGCACAAGATAGAAAAGTTCATGCTAAGAAAAGAATGGTGGGACTTATTGAACAACTCAGTTGTCTAGAACATTACATGGATATACTGCCCTGGTCATGCTGGAGTCAGAGGAAACGAGATAGCCGACGTATTGGCAGGCAATGCGGCGATAGACGGCACATTGCTGAGAAGAGATAAAACAGACTTAATGAAGGCAGTAATAATTCATTTCAAGATGCAGATGATGTCAATGAGGTTGAGAACGTACACATACAGAGAATGTTAGAAATGGGAGTATTCAGAGGTGAGGGGAGGAAAATTTAATTTTTTGGAAAGCCTGAAGATCACACAATCAACACCTGACCGGAACTCTGAGTCTACATACACTGGGATAGCTGCTGGAGCGGAGGGCGGAGCACTTATGGGAATGTCCCGCGTGCTGTGAAGCCAGTTTCTAATCAAGAATCAAGAATTGTGCACCTAGTTTAGGTGGGTACAGTAAAATATGCCCATCTAGTCCTGAGGCGTAGTGTAGGAAGTGTGCACCTAGTTAAAGTGGGTACAGTAAGAGATGAACATCTAGTTTTAATAGCTACAGTAAGAAGTGTACATAGACTTTTAGTGGGTACAGTAAGAAGTGTATATATAATTTTAGTGGGAACAATAGGAGGTGTACATCTAGTTTTAGTGGGTACAATAGGAGGTATATATTTAGTTTTAGTGGGAACAATAGGAGGTGTACATCTAGTTTTAGTGGGTACAATAGGAGGTATATATCTAGTTTTAGTGGGTACAATAGGAGGTGTACATCTAGTTTTAGTGGGTACAATAAGATGTATGCATCTAGTTTTAGTGGGTACAGTAAGAAGTGTACATCTAGCTTACGTTGGTACAGTAAAAGGTATATATCTTGTTTTAGTGAGTACAGCTAGAAGAGCGCAATTAATTTTAGTTGGTTCAGTGGGTGTATTCTAGTTTTATTTGGTAAAGTAAGATGGATTCATTACGGGAATCAGTGACTATATTTTAACGGAACAAATCATATATTATTTAACGAAACGCACTTTCGCTAAAGACACATAAACCACCACACCCACAAGCTTTCACTCTTTCTTTCCTGTGCCATGTGGTAGGTGCATGTCTTCTTCAGCTGTATTGTGTCTGCATAAAGGGTGCTAGTGATGGAGGGTTTGGTGGTAACAGTTGTTTTCGTAGGTTTTGTAGCACAGGATGACCCTGGGACGGGGCTCTCAGTGCGTTGTGCGCATATGAATTCCTTGGCAGCAAAAATTGTACCTTGTCAATCATCGACTCGCAGAAACTGTATGAAATTACGCATATTAGAAAGTTGGAATATGGACACGAGATTTGGCAACTTATTCCCGTAATGAACCGCAAGATATATACACATAATTTTAGTCGGTAGAGGTATACATTTAATTGTTACTTTTAATGCATACAGTAAGAGGTATACATCTAATTTTAGTGAATACAGTAAGAGATGCAGCTAATGCATTTCTCGCTCTCTCTCTCTCTCTCTCTCTCGCCAGCTAGCATTCCACCTTTCCATGCAGCCAAGCCCATATCCAAAGAGATGGTGTTGCAAATCCCTCTCCCTCAGAAACTAGAACATGACATATAGTGCCTGGAAGTAAGCTAAAAAATTGGATGTTCCGCATCCCCTCAACCGCCACAAACACCAGGTGAATATTTTTTTTACAGCGCATTTTACTGGCATGTTTGTCTCCATATAAACATGTTTGTAGGAGTTCACGTCTCTATGATCTCAGTTGGAATAGATATGATGATAATGACTACGGTCTGTCTGACTTTAACTCTAATCATGACCGTCCACAATATAAAAACTAACTGGCAAATGGAAAAATAAGCCTTCTCAATGACTCATTTGATTATTTCCACGATTTTATTTGTAACTATGAATACTTTTATAACATCAGCTTGAGTGAAGTTCTGTGTAGCAGCTGAACCAATTCAGAGTCTGTACGCAAGTCTCAGACCGGACTCCATCGTGAATTAATGCAAACTGGTCAAGCATGTTTTCCCGCGGTTAGTTTGAGGCTGGTGATCAGCGTGTAAGTATGGGAACCGTTCTATCGTACTGCTGGTCTACTAGCGATATTGATACAGGCGTCCGTTGTTCAATAGAAATGGTAAAAACTCTG
>CM067299.1:59570944-59703683 GCA_034231615.1 Meghimatium bilineatum | reverse complement strand
GCGTAAAATAATACTTGCTGAAGACAGACTCGTTGTGTCATGCCGTATACAGTTGCAACCATTTACCCTTCGTGTCAACAAAAAAATCAGTTGCTTTTGAATAACTGAAGTGTCCGTGTAAGAGCGTGTATATCGTGAAGATGCTGAATGGTTTGTCAAAACGGAAGTAAAACACATCGAAGTGCATTTTTAATTTAATAATTGAAGCTTATTCTGTATAGCAAATTGGAACGCTCGTGCATAATGTATAAGCATAGCTTTGCCACTCCTGAGAATCTTGGGTTATTTTTCAAGAATCTGCGCTTTGATGTCAATTATTTTAAAGCGTTATTCTGTCAGTGTTTTATTCATTGTTAATAAATGTTTTACAAACCTCACGAAACATAAGTCAGCTGCGTGGGCCTGAAATAATTCCTGTCGCCCTAAAATGACACCCTGGGACTTTATTTACTAAGGCGGTTATTGTGTCATTCTCAGTCCATGCTTCGAAGTATCCAAAATGAACAGTATTGATATGAGTTAGGTCATATAAAGCGAATTTCATTTCGTTGGTGACACATAGGCCTATATTTATTGACATACATGCTTACACGGTAACGAGAAACTGACTGCTTGCATATATAAATATAAATAGAAAATAAAGGAGACGTGCTGAAACTTCTGCACTGGCGCACGCTGGAAACGACACTGCGATTTATTGTGTTTCTAACAGCGAGTGCGGAAACTTCGTATTAAATGTGTAAACCCGTAGAAATTTTCACCAACTATGGAGAATTAGAAGTGTATAGAATCATCTGGACCCTGACAGAGAAACTAGAACAAAAACTCGATGTATTCGAAATGAAGTGCCAGAGAACAGTACTGGGGAGGGGGTGGGGGCAACGTAACAAAATATAATAAACAACGGCACTATAAGAAACCTGGTGAAAACAAATATCGTGTAAAGAATACATAGACACAAAATATCAAATGGTTCGGCAACCTAATTAGAATAGAACCAGATCGCATTCCATCATAGTCAACAATAAAAAACAGTGTTTCCCAACTTTTTTAACCATGCCCCACCTACGTTTTTCGAAAATTCTGATGCACCCCCCCCCCCCCTCCTATGTAATATATACTTTTTTTTTTTTACATTCAAAAATTGAATTATTCCCTAAATGAAGCCTAATTACAAGGTGTTCTAACTCTCTCCCCCCCCCCCCTCACTAGGACAATTAAATTGCTCCCCTTTAGTGCGCAGGCCCCATGTTGGGAAACAATGATCTAAAAAGAGAAACGGGAAGATCCAGACGAAGTAGGATGATATTAGAGAAATACTAGAACACCAAGGCTGCACTATGGCATCGACATCACAGTTAGCATAAGAAAGAAGACTTCTGCTCCCCATGATGTCTAGGGGCACACGTGGATAGGACAAGACAAGATAGAATCATCGATCTACATGAACCATAAGTGTGCACTTTTTCGACATTTACTGGTAGTGTCAGCAACTATGGATCTGACAGGGTACAATGATGCTGACTCACATCCAATAACCAATTTATTCACAATGATTCGGGTGAACTATTTATTATTGTTATAGTTTTACGTTAAGTGCTTTAGTTCATAAACCACTATGTCAGCAGCCATCGATTGACATTCGTATAATTTCCTGAATTGCAATTGCTTATTTTCAGCATTGCTTCTGAGAGAAAAATGAACAATTTTTGGTCAGTTTTAATGTATCCGCTTGTGATGTATGCTATTTGCAACTGCGGACATGCGCCCAATTTGGTTTAAACCATTGCTATTTGATCATCACAAATAATGGAGATTGTGGATTAGGTAATCCTACCAGCAGGACTCCATAAAACTGAAAACTTTTCAGAGTGAATTAAAATTGCTGATACAATTCCAGACATTCTAGGGAACATGCCGAGTATATAGAGCGAAAAAAACAACAACTTATGTTTGAAATCTGTGTTAATCAATCATTGTCATTACTAAGCTGATTGCATAGCTTTCAAATTATTGTGTGACATATTGGCAGTGTCAGAAATATCTGAATGTGTGTATAGGATATTATCGCACACACAGTACGGGGGGGGGGGGGGGCGGGGGGGGGGAGAGAAGCTGGCAAACTAAAATTATGTTTGATGTTGAACAATTAGGTAATTGGGTCATTGACAAAACAAGCCACATCAAGCATATGCCACTACAAGTAACACTTGAGTGTTTTATTTAATGTAGTGTTCTGGAAAATGGTATATATATATATACCATCATATATATAGATCATAGATCTATACAATATATATATATATATATACAAAACGCATTCCGTTCTCCGGACTACATCCTGCTAATCTGCAGGAGTTTGAGAACGAACGCAGAAGAAGAAGAATTGCTACATTATAAGAAATATATTCGCATTTATTCTCCTTTTCTTTTAATATTACCCGAACAACTTTGGGCACTGCTTCTAGCATATATATATATATATATACCATTTCCCAGAACACTACATTAAATAAAACACTCAAGTATATATATATGCTAGAATTTACCATTCTGGAAAATGGTATATATATATATATATATATATATATATATATATATATATATATATATATATATTATATATATATATATATATATATATATATATATATATATATATATATTATATATATATATATATATATATATATATATATATGCTAGAAGCAGTGCCCAAAGTTGTTCGGGCAATATTAAAAGAAAAGTAGAATAAATGCGAATATATTTCTTATAATGTAGCAATTCTTCTTCCACTGCGTTCGTTCTCAAACTCCTGCAGATTAGCAGGATGTAGTCCGGAGAACGGAATGCGTTGTGTCATGGTTTACAGCATTGCTGCGATATCTGCGTCTTTCGGCCTGAGACATCCGACTTCAGCATGGCTTTGGGTGACTGACCCTATGTGGGATGGGACAGCCAACTTCATCCCATAACCTCCTTAGTCGCCTTTTACGACATGCGTGGAAGGTAAATAGTGTTGCTATTCTTTGCTCCCCTTTCGGGCCCCGGCAACATGCGGAAGATAATGTAGCAATGACTGAAATATGTGAGCACGATACTTCGTTGGATCGAACACCCATGAGAGTAATATACTTCACTCTCATACGAGCTGAGCCATTTAGAACAGACGAAAGACAGCGTAAAATTATAGCTTTATAAAAGTAGCGTGCTCTCATGTGTCATATTCTTTCCAGAACGTAGTGAGACCAACGTTCACTGGAGAATTCAATGCCCAATCGATAAGAATTTAAGATTACAACAGAAACGCAGATATAAACAGTATTATGCGAATAGCTCATGGACTGAAATATTCAAGGCATTAGCAAAAGGCAAGGGGAGATCATATTGACCCCATTAAAACACAGATCGAAATGCACAAAATATTTTCTAGGTCTATGATGACCAATTTTACTATTCACAAAATGATGCAAAAAAGTACACTCATTGCTTTCATGTCTAGAGAACGCACGAACTCTCAAAATAACCGAAGACCTATATTAAAATTAGCAATAGCATAATTTGTCATTATGCAATGAATTACTTTTATAAATCAGTCAGTCAGTTCCTCTTTTGCCAAGTTTGGCACATAGGGCGGATGTCATAGTTCTCCATGACTGTCGGTCAGTTGCTAGGGGTTGCGGGTCTTGTGCATTTATGCCTGTTGATTTTAATTCATTCATAAATGTTCTTCTGGGCGTTGTTTTTGGTCTTCCCTGTTTTCTTTCCCTTATGGAGTCCACATGAAGGCTTGTCGTGGAATTCTGTCTTCCTTCATTCTAAGTATGTGGCCGATGTATGTCCAGCGGCGTTTTCTGATGATGTTCGTCACAAATTCGTGTTTTGTCTCCTCTCTTAGTATGTCGTTTGATTTGAAGTCTTTCCAATTAATATTTGGAATTTTTCTGAGGTATCTATTCTCGACGGCAACTAACGTCTTTTCCATTATTGAGGTAGTTTTCCAACTTTCACGCCCATATGTCAATGATGGAATTACACTTGCATTGAACAGTCGAGTTTGATGTGTTTACTTGTGATCTTCGATCTCCAGATGTTTGAGAGTTTGTTAAAGCGTTGGGGGCGAGAGCGATTCGAGTCTTGATTTATGAGTTGATATCCCCGTCTGCTGTTATAATTTTATAAATAAGATAATAAATAAGATAGTGGAAAATTAGAGACAAGAGACATGTGATTTTATAGTAGAATGATAAGAGTATGATGGACAGCTAGAAAGACTAATGGAGAGGTGTTGAAAGAGTCAAACGCGAGATGAGGGTAACTTAATAATATCAGAAAGATACAATATTTATCATACACCTTATGAGACAATGGATCTGAAGAACATAGTTACAGCAGGCAAGATAGAAAACAAGAGATATCAAGGAAATAACTACAAACAAGAAAATATTAGATAGTCTGACAGTGGCATGACAAAGAATAAATAACAGTCTTGATAAACAAACCGGAAATAGAGAATTGTGGAGATCTATGATCGCATACACTAGTCGGCACGGAACCTCATAATGACCAGATGCGTGTAGTATACAAGGTGACTACTTATACCTTTTATTCATTAAATTCGCATGGACTCACCTTATTAGAAAGTATCTTATCAGTGTATTACAGGATGATTCTGAACACTTTCTTGGCAGCAGTTACAAGATACTGGACGAACCTTACATTTATTAACTCTCATCACCTTTCAAGTTACACGGCATTTTAACTGAAGTAATGAAAGATTTATTTTATAAAGTCGTAAAATAAATTTCAAGAAAACCACATCCCTTTTCCTGGAAAAAAACAATTATTAGCATATTGTTTTACCAGAAGAATAAGTTTACTTAAAAAAGAAGCTTGTCGGGTTTTTCATTTGTGGTCATTCAAGTGCACTAAGAAAAACACTACAGTCAAGGCTGATTCTTCATGATATGGGACTTTTTGAAAAGAAACATCTCACCCGGATGTTGCCAGAGCCCGAGGGGGGGGGGGAATAGCGACGATGTTACTTATCACGTTTGTCGCTGTTTACCTTGTTGACATTGATAGCTTTATCATTATTTTGTCACACTACTGCACATTTAGACATCACTAGTCATTATTGCTATTGATTTCTTCTTTATTTTCTAGGTCCAGACGGTGGATGCTACTGTCAGAGATTGAAGGTGTTTGGAGTAGTTCGGAGAGATAGTAGATGAGTAGAATTATGAATCTTCATAATCGCCTCCAACGCTTTAACAAACTCTCAAACATCTGGAGATCGAAGATCACAAGTAAACACACCAAACTGAGACTATTCAATGTAAGTGTGATTCCATCATTGACATGTGGATGTGAAAGTTGGAAATCTACAATCACCCGACTTTGGTAACTATTAGAAGACTTCACCATTTGCTCAACGTGGTGAAACTACTAAGAGAGGGGAGTATTCCCCCTCCCTCTGGGGTCCCCACTGTATTCCGAGATCCCCATGATCTGTTCCGATGTAGGTTCAGAAATTCACTGCTAGTTTTACATTTTCGAGGCAAATTTCTGCTCTAAACGAATCACTCAAACATGACACATATTTGTTTCTTTGTCTGTCCCTGTCAAATTGCTGCTTTACAATAAGTCGCAATATTTGATGACCATTGACTATTTTGCAGATCTCTGAAAAAGAACCAAACAAGTTGCAGAAATGGTTATCTCTGCAATTTTGGGTTATATATTGCCATCTGCAGTTTGCATTAGTTCTTTCTGTGCTAGTGCAGTTTGTATTGACTGTCCACTACAGTTTTATCTTCTACTCGTTCAAAAGTCAGCATTACTCAATAATGTCTCCTTGAAGTGGGCACTACTGCCTCTTTGTACCGAAAAACCTGAGTTCAAATGACAAGTAATGTGATTCATGGGGAAATTTAACACTTAACGTAAGATCAGATTGTGAGTAATATCAAGTGGCATGTCAAATTTAAGATGAAATACAAACTGCGATGTCATGCATGCACGTACGTGGGTGAAAAGCTGATGTTTTAATTAATACCACACACAAATAACGGATAATTTAAAAAAATGCTTACAGTTAGGACATCATCATTAATGGGTGCTACGGATCAATATAAGGAAGCAAAGAATATGATCACTGTGACATGTCATACGTCCTACAAGTCGCAGAAGGTAACTAAGCATATTTGATGGTAGGTTTGGCTGTCCTATTCCATGAACGGTAAACGTGACTCGAAGCAGTGATGAAACAGGTTGTGTCAAGACAAAACGCACATATATTGCAGGTAAACTGTAAATAATGACACAACGCATTTCGTTTCCTTTGGTATATCCTGCTAACCAGCAGGAACTAGAGAACAAACGCAAAAAATGAGACACCATCACAAATTTTAAAATATAGAAAACCTTCGCCGACTCTACAGAGCTTGTGTACAGCTGATGAGATATCTTGTGGGAAATAAATATATCAGAATACACATGTAGTTTGGTCAAAGTGCAATAATGACGGTTAAAACATGGAGGATTATCTTGACTTTACATAAAGTTTCTTCTTTCTCGTTCCCCAGTCGAAATCATACTATGTATGGACTTTATTAATGAACCCTTATTTGGTTACTAGCTACGAGACATGACTGCAGTTTGTTCGCCAGAGCTGTTTCATATGGTCAGTATCCTTCTTGTGATGTGGTAGAGTAGACAATTCTGTAAAATACGTTCTGTGTTTTCTGGTGATTGACCACTTAGTCATATTTCGGTGTCCTAACTGCAAACTTAATGTACGTGTTATTGGAGCCTGTGTGACCTGTTCTAAATCTAAAATGATTGTTCCTTTCTTCCAAGCATGTGGATTAACACATTTTTTGGTTGCATGTGTGAATTTGCGTTCCATTCCAAAGATATGGAGTTCTTTATGATGGCTTTTATTTCTGGAACTGCTACTGAAACGTCTATGTGTTGTTGTTCGTTCGTGTGGAAACCTAAACTAAAAGTCCATACATAATAGTTTTAGTTTAGGGTGCAAAAAATTAGCCACTGTCTTCTTTCCAGGCATGTTGTAGAAGGCGACTATAGAGAGATGGCTGGAATTCCTGATAAAAAGTCCTTTTTCAACACAAATTATACACAAAGTGACCAATTATAATCTCGGGGAAATACAAACGCGTCACTTCAGAATGATGATTCCCAATGCAACGGCTAGAACGCAACATCACAACCATGAAGTCGTGGGCTCAAATTACGGTTGGGACTATTTCTGTCTTTTGGGGGCACAATTAAAAAATAATTCCTGCTGTACACGAAGTTGGGACTGATAATGATTCTTCTTCTTCTTCTTTCGTTCACTAGAAACATGTCTATATCTGTAATTCGGTCTCCTTAATAAAACTCACTGTCTTTTGTAGTTCATACAGTGTCCCATAGAGCTTTGATTCCAGTGTTGTCTCCTCTGGCCAATATGTCTGCCTCAGCGTTTCATGCTCAGAACACTCTTGAAGTATATGTTTGGCACTCTGTGCTGCCTGCCCACATGTACACATGGCCGTGTTGCCAATCTTGAACTTTGTATACATGTGACTGCGGAGTCGGTTGTGTCCTGTTCTAAGACGTAGAATTATAACTTGTTCTGATCTGTTCATAATGTGATAGTCATCTTGTGTTGGTGTTTGTGGCTTTCTTATTGATTTGAGCATCTGTTTTTTTCTGATGGTAGGTGACTGGTACATCTGGTTGGTATTCGGCAGCACCTTCCTTAGCCAGGTGGTCTGCTTTTTCATTTCCTGGTATTCCACAGTGAGAGGGTATCCACTACATGGTTACCCTATACTGGTACGACAATTCGCTAAGTAGTTTTTTTAAGTCTGTTAGTTTTCCAGACTGGAGAGCTTGAAGCACTGACCTTGCATCTGTCAGGAATACCACAGGCTGTAGGCTAGAGTTGGAGTGCAGCAGTTTTTTAGCTGCTACACTAATTGCCTGGATTTCTGCATCATAATTATTGCAGAATTTCCCTGTCGGTGTTCTGATTGTATCTCTAGGCTTGTGTGGATATTCTATATATACACCTGCACCTCCATTCCTCACAGCATTCTGTGCTGACCCATCTATACTCTGACCCATATATCTTGTGGATATTCCTCATCCAGGAAACTTCCTCCTGGACTGTCCTTCGCTGCACACTGTTCTGTTCGTCCTCGCTTAGTATTCCTTTCACATGGGTCTGAATGAATATTGGCATTCCATGCCTTTCACTCCACGGGGTTTGTTCTGGTACAGACCTTAAGGGGCTGTCAACTTCAGGTAGGTCTGTAAGTTGTCTACGGAGTCGTTTAGCTTGATGGATAAAGCTGCTTCTTTTCAGTCGCCCTATTGCTAGATTTTGGAATCTTTCCTTCATTGGATGACTCGGAATACACTGAAACTTTTCTGCTTGAATTAGTACTTTTGTGTCTCTGCGTTCGCCAAGTGTTTGCAATCTTCCCATTTTCTGCATCTCTGATATGGGTGCTGATATCATTGCTCCCACCATTATTCTAAGTGCCTGGTCTTCCACTTTATCTAGATCTTGTAATGTGGTGTTTGATGCAGGACACCACGCAGCTGAACCATATTCCAGGTGTGGTCTTATGCCTTGCTGGTAAACTTTACTGAGTATATTTCCACTGGCTCCCCATGTGGTTCGACTTAGTTTTCTCAGGATAGCTAACTTCCTCCTGGATTTTGTTGTTGCTTTGTTTATGTGCTGTTTCCATGTCAGCTTTTCATCAAAAGTAACTCCGAGGTATGTGGGTTGTTTGTCTTCTTTCAAGAGCTCTCCATCTATCTTGATATGACCAGCTTTTTGTTTTGGTTAGAGGGTAAAGAGTGTAGTTCTGCACTTATCTGTGTTAATGCTGACGCACCATCTATTTGCCCATAAGGTTAGGGCATCGATAGCTCTTTGTATTTGTTTAGTGGCCACTGTTGCATGTTCTTCCGTGCACAAGATCACCAGGTCGTCAGCATACATTGCCACTTTGATCCCGTGTGGTAGTTCAGCAACTAGGTCATTGATGTAAACCAAGAAAAGTGTGGGTGACAGGACTCCTCCCTGGGGGACTCCATGACGCAGTAGAACTTTCTTGCTCTTGCGGCCATCTAATTTTACCCTGGCTCTTCTATTATGCAGGTATGCTTTTACCCATTTGTACATTCTTGAGCTAACCCTGCAATTTCGCAATTTCTTTAGGAGCCCTTCTTTCCAGACCTTATCAAATGCTTTCCTGAGGTCTATCCATGCTGCTAGTACCAGTTACTTAATTTTGGAAGGCATCCTCAATCTCCTGGGAGAGGTAGGTTGCCTGATCTTCAGTAGAGTAGCACTGTCTGAAACCTGCTTGCTGTGATACCAGAAGGTTTTCACTTTCAAGGTACCACTGCATCCTAAGATTGATAATGCGTTCCATTGTTTTGCATAGACAGCTTGTGAGGCTGATGGGCCTGTAGTTGGAGACTATGTTGCCATCTTTTCCTGATTTAGGGAGTGGTATCATTATTGCTTCTCTCCACGCCAGTGGTACATTACCTGTGGACCAGCTTGTGTTAAAGATCTGCAGCAGCTTTGCTCTTGCTGCAATTCCCAGGTTTCTAATCATTTCATTGGACACTCCATCAGCTCCAGGGGACTTTTTCATTTTCAATTTGGATATTGCATGCTCCAGTTCTCTCATCGTGATTGGTGCCTCCATGACTTCAGGTATAGGTTCGCCTTGTCCAATGTTTTTCTGGTTCTCTCGAACCTCCTGTTGTTTGTCTGGGCTGACTTTGGCGTTATTATCTTCTGCAAAGGAATCTGCAAAGTAATCAGCTGCATGTTTACCTGTTAAAATGTTTCTATCTTTATAAAGTGTGATCCTGGTATTTCTCCCTGTACCTTCATCATTTAATTGTTTTACAAGTTTCCATAATGTCCTAGTATCTCTTTCTAGGTTCAGCGACTGTTTTTTCTTTCCAGCTGCTCCGTCTGGCTTGTAACTTGACTCTTTGAAATTTAGCCTTTGTTTGCTGATATTTGTTGTGATGTTCTTGGCCAGGTCTGTTCTCTGTCTGCTGTCTAGATGTTTCCATCTCATTTTGCAGCATTTCCAGTTCATCATTCCAGTAGGGTTTGTAGTTTTTGCGTGCCCCCCTGGGTATGGTTTTTTTAGCAGCATGTAGTATACATCTATTAAATTCACTCACTGCTCTATTTATGTCTTTGTCGAAGCTCATGTCAGCTAGAACACTGGTTAATTGCTGGTACATTTTCCAGTCTGCCCTTTTATAGTTCCACCTAGTGAGCGTGCTGCTGTCCTAGGTAAATTCATTGTGGATTTCCAGAAATACTGGTCTGTGGTCACTTCCCCCAAGCTGCTTTCTAACGACACGTGTGATGTTCCATTCCAAGCCTGGTGAGTGGAATGCCAGGTCTGGTGTAGAGGTGGTGTGCCATGCTCTCGAGTAGAAGGTTGGTGAGTTTGCTGGCTGGTTAATAAGGATGAGATTATTTTCATCCTGCCAGCTCTCAAGTTCCTCACCTCTCTTGTCGATATGATCGTAGCCCCAGCTCTGAGAGTGGCTGTTGAAGTCACCACACACCATAAGTCTCTCTTTGTCTGGAATTGTGTCTAGTGCCAATGGTTTATCATTTGGGCAGAAGTAGTTCAGGAGATGGAATTCTGCACTGTCTGATTTTAGGTGGAGCATCTGGTATTCTGCCCCTTCCATATATACTTCCAGCTGACATGCGCTGATATTGTTTTTAACAAGTGTCAGAGTTCCACCCTTTCGCCTGTCCTTTCTGTCAGATTGGTAGCACTGGTAGCCTCTGATTTTGAAGGCTATGTGGCTGCTGATGTGTTTTTCCAGAGGTTGGGCCCTTTCGAGGTATAGGGCCCGGCACCGTCCCTGCCTGAACGTCCGCCACAGGGCAGGCACCATAACTATTTATAAATACAGACATGTTTCCATTGTGTTTTGTGCGTGGCATCCTGATTATCTGTGCACCTTTTGGCTGGACGCACTCTGCTTACTTGGGCCGGACTATGGTCCTGCTCGAGTGGGACTGCCCGACCAGTCTTAGTTTCAAGCCCCTGATGGCTGAACTAAGCCCCATCACCACTGCACGGTGCTGGCCTCGATGGGGACTGATAATGATAAAGCGGTCTTTACATCCAAAGCATATCAAAGGTACCCTGCACTCCTTAACAAGCAAACATGCTGTAACGACATTGTTATTGTTGGTCGCAGTATCAAGTCTGAAATTTATTGTAACCCTACCTATGAAGAATGTGTATTATATATCTTTAATGTTTATGCAGAGAATATCACATAAAACGTAAGAAATGACCACCAGCGAAACAATTACGAACCATTCAATATCGGAAGTCAGTAGATACCAGAATCAAGATATACCGGATACAACACTACTTATCATCATCAGGTAGCATATCCTGAACAGAATGTAGCAGTCATCACAGCCTTTCGAAACTTGTCTATCTTGAGCCAGTCTTCCTGCTTCTATTACTGTCTTTGATGTCTTGCATCCATCTTCATCTTGGTCTGCCTCTTGTGCATCCTCCTGGCATCATTCCCTCCATTATGGTCTACTCTAGGTCGTCACTGCGTTTGATATGGTCAAAATATTTTAGTTTTCTGGAAAGAACCATGCTGTTTAGCCAGTTTTCTTTTACATTAATTTCTCTCAGGATGGCTATATTGGTGATGTTTTTGGTCCATGGCATTCTTATGATTTTTCTGTAACAATTTGTTTCAAATCTTATTTTTTTTTCATTTTTTACTTTGTTGGCGATTGTCCAGGATTCACACACATATATTGCCCCTGGGAATATGTAAGCTCTTAGGAATCTTATTTTGTTGCTTCACAGCAGCTCAGCCATATGTTTTTCAGTTGTACCAGCTTCTTTGACGCGATATTCAACCTTCTTCTGACTTCTTCATAGCAATCACCGTTACTGTTGATAAGAGAACCAAGGTATTCAAAACTGGTGACTTTCTAATTCGCTGTTGTTGATACTGATTGAAAACTTGCTGGTGGTCTTGTTGCTTATCATAATCTTGTTCTTGTTACCATAGGCACAACACAACTATCACAGAGAAAAAAAAACACCTCATCTTCTTCTTCTGCTTTGCTTTCGTTTTCAAACTCCTGAAATTGAACAGGGCGTAGTATCTTCGATTTATGGTGAGTTGCAGAAAAGCATAGATTCTCGAGTAGGCTAAAAGAAGCCCTCCAGTGATTTGTTTAAGACATCACTGAACGTTTTTTAAATATACCAAGATAGATCTAATCTAAGTCCCAATCCTAGTCATAAATAAATAAATACATAAATAAATATATCCATCCATCCAATTAATGTTCCTTCAACGCTGAACACGTCTCATAGGACAGAAACCATAGCTCTTCAGTTTGAGCAATGTGATGCTACTGTGTGTAATTCATGTATGTTGTTGATTCACCAACATGGTGCGCCAGTTCCATGATGGTATGACAGCCTGTGTGTAAGGTGACGACGCACACTCAAACCCGTTTCCAGTAATTAACAGTGTCAAACAAGGTTGCGTCCTGGCTCCGACGCTCTTCAGCATGGTGTTCTCTGCCATGTTAAATGATGCCTTGCGGAACGGAATAATATTGCAGGAATTTGCTTTCGCTATTGAGCTGATGGAGGGCTCTTTAATCTTAGTAGATTGAGGGTCAAGATCAGAGCTAAGACGGACATTGTTCGCTGACGATTGTGCACTAAACGATACCAGTCTGAAAGACATGCAGGATAGCATGGATGTCTTTTCATTGGCCTGTGATGCGCTCGCTCTCACCATCAGCACGACGAAGACATTAGTAATATATCAACCAGCGTCAGATGTCCCCTACACAGATCCAGTAAGCACAGTAAAGGGGCAAAAAATCAATGCTGCCAATAAGTTTGTATATCTTGGCAGCACCCTATCGCAAACTGCTACAATTGACGAGGATGTTGCCCTGCGTATTGCTCGCTCCAGTGCAGCATTCGGGAGTCTTCGTACCAACCTCTGGATCAGGCGTGGTCTCAGTTTTACAACTAAGTTGGACATGTACCGCACAGTGGTTCTGTCAACACTGCTTTATGCTGCGTCCTCCTGGACTGTCTGTGCGAAACACGCTCGACAGGTCAACTTGTTTCATTTTCGGTGCCTTAGAAACCTCATGGGAGTACATTGACAGGATCGAGTACCAGACACGGAAATTCTTAAAATTTCTCGTATGCACAGCATCTATGCCCCGCTGATTAGGTCCCAACTCCGATGGACTGGCCACATCGTCCGCATGTCAGACATGCGTCTTCCAAAGAGATTATTCTATGAGGAGCTGTGCGATAGTAAACGTTCAAGCGGCGGGCAGAAAAAAGCGCTTTAAGAATCACACAAAAAAACTCTCTCAAGCACTGCAGCATCGGTCCTAGCCCCTGGCAGACTACAGACCTTGATCGCTTAGCTTGGCACACCCAAATCACTGCTGGCATCACTAAATTTGAAAAAGAAAGAACACCGCGGGAAAATTACAAGCGACGAAAGCGGAAGGACAAATCCGAAAACTCTCCTACTCCAAACCCTCTACACTCCTGCATGCACTGCAATAAAACTTTCCTGGCACGAATCGGACTCATCGGACATCTACGAACTCAAACCACATTGGACAATCACAAATGTTTTGTTGTTTTTCTACTTGTTCATCACATTTATTATTTTTCATGCCATGCTAATCTTCGCTAGCGAAGGGGGAACATCATCATCATGTTATTGAGATCCATAGTCATACCTTCTTTGATATTTGTTCTGCGAAGAGTCTCTCTTGGTCTTCCTTTTCCATCTGGTACCCATTTTAATGCCTGCAGTGATAGTTTTTTGAAAATTCATCCAAAGTACATGTCCAATATAAGTCCATCGTTTTCTTCTTATTGTTGTAGAAACATATTGCTGTTTGGTGTCTTCCCTTACTTGCATGTTTGACTTGAATTCTTTCCAACCAATATTTAAGACCAAGATTCATGGGAAGAATTTTCACAAAATATACGGGAATCGTTGCAATATCATCACATATTACATCACAGATGTAATATGTGATGATATTACATCTGAGATGTAATATCATCACATTTCGGACTGACACATCTGACGTCAGAATGACTTCTGGCAACTTTGACTCTCTATCTCCACTCCAAAAACACCTAAGTCGCCCCAAACGGAATGAAACAGTGTTGCTATTTGTTCCTCCCCTCTCGGGCCATACAACACGAGAATCTAAATTAAGAACAAAGAACTAGAGTGCGCTATTAGGTGAGAATACATTGGTTCTCTTAAAAGTAGCAATTAGGATTGTTATGAAGAAATCGTCGTTGGACAAGAGATATTTAGAAATGCATGTACATGTCGTTAGAAGAAGCGGGACAACTTTGCCAGAGACCGCAGGGATTTCAGGAGATTCATAACGAAGACTACGTTCTGGAAAGAATAAGTCACATGACATGATATGACATAAAGAAAGCAGACAGAGGTTTGTTATTGCATCAAATAAACTGATACAGTAGAAACGAAGAACATATGGCTGAGTTACAACAAAATAACGCAACTAACTTTCCTTAGAGCCTATATTCCATGCTGCAATTTATGGATGTGAATCTTAAGACAATAACCAATAAAGCGAGAAATACAATTGCAGCATTTGAAACAAAATGTTGAAGAATTCTTTGAATAATGGATGGGATGATGCGAGGGTGACGAACAAGAGACAGACCAAGAAGAAGATGAACTCAAGACATCAAAGACCACCTGAACATGACAGTAACAGAAGCAGGAAGACTGGCTCAAGATAGACATAAGTTTCGAAATGCTGTGATGACAGCTACATCCTGTTCAGGATGATGATGATCCCTAAAATAAGCAGGTGGACGTCTTATCTGGGATTGGGCCAAATTGTTTGCCTATAAATAGTAGGATACATTTCTCTACTCCAGAAACATATTAAAATGAGAGCAGTGATGCATACATTTTTTTAACATATATATTTCGAGGAAAACGGATATCAGTCAGATACTAATGGATCTTCTTGGTAATGTGTTGATGTTACCGTGATTCCGTGCTAAACTAGCTAGAATGTTTCACTTAATTGTACGTATATTCGATGTTGATTGTACTTTAATATAGTGGAATCTCATTGGAATGAATCTGTTTTTAACGAATTTCGCTGTTTGAAGTAACAAATAGGGACAGTGACGGCAAACTAGCAATAATACAAGTAGGCAACAACGCACATACATATACAATAGTGAACATTGACGCACCGCCGGAATACATACAACCTTAATTCTATGAAAACACGGACAGTCTACTGATCAACTACTACAAAGGATACAACATTATACGTGTACTAGTCGGTTACTTTAATTGTGTTCTGAAAAACCGTGACCGTCGCCAGATGTAGAAGACATAACTGCTAAACGTAAATAGGCCTTCATTCGCTACGTTTTTGATTATTGTCACGTTTTCTATTAGTTACTATTTATATGCTTGGAGTAGAATTGACTATTTTTAGCATGCGATTCCAAGTATATAAGTATTGACCAACATAAAACATGGAATAATCAAGAAAAGTAACAAATGAAGGCATCATTAATTCTGTTAGAAGACATGTAGTAGCCTACTCTGTCGAAAGCCACGTAAAAATAATGGACGTCGTAGGGGCAGATTATATGGACACAGTCAATATGACGAATAAGAGACACACACCAACTTGACACACTTCGAAACATACGAGCTCACGGTCTGAAAGATCACGACGTATCGTTAATAGTAGGGCCTACGTAAAAATTTATCGCGTTGACGGTATCTCTTGACTTTTGCTTGTGGTGTCAAAGTCAATCACAAATTTAGTCTACAGTCGTTTGTTGAGGTCTGCGTTCTTGTGATGTGTAAACGTACGAAGACAGCCTCAGTGTATTGAAATCACACACCAAAATAACATGCACCGTAGTGCCGCTAGGCTTGACAGAATATATGCACATTAATACACCACATAGGCAGCGCCGTATTTAGACTTGATAAGGCCCTAAGCTATTTGAGATAGGGGGCCCTTTATAAGTCGAGATATTACATGTCAGTGCCAAAAATAATGTTTGGGTTAAAAAACTATATCTTGTTTAGCTTATACGTAAATCCTGCACTGCACATAGGGGAAACTAAACACCTATCAGAAATTATTCGCTTCACTAACTACAATGCGGTCCTTTCAATAATACATACTACACACACGACCACAAATCTGAACAATCAACAGCACACTGCTCCAAGAAAAGACATACATTTAGCATGTAACTCACCGGATCCTGACACATAAAATATACCCGCGGATAACGTACAATTACACTGGGATAAATAACCAAACTGCCAGAGAATTTCTGACAAGGTGGAGAGTGCCGAAAATAGTTTTCTGTGACTTTATTACCTACCACAATAAACTAATTGTGATATTTTTATCTGTGCCTTTTCCCCGTGACCTTACTTACCTGTGATCTTATTACCGTTTACCTAAAAAATGCCCTGCTATACTTAACACAACGAATTAATTTCAACTAAGACCAACAGGCACAGAAAGTGAAAAGAGCGAATTTTAAAAGACGCCATTAAGCTAACAATACAAACAGTAACGTACCAAAATTATCTTACTGCTAGATGAATTAGAACAATACAAACACTACATGTTTCAAAGGGCCTTACTAAGAACACAGCTAAATATAATAACACAAGATGTATCAAGCTAGCAATAAACGACAACAGAACAGAGTATACAACACGGCAGGAAGATAGGAAGCAAAGTAAACATAGTAGATTTAGAAGGAAACATGGAGACTTAGACACAAAACACAGTTCAGGCCTTCAAAGATATTACAAAACTCTCTACACACAAGACGACATACATAAGAACACACAAGACAACTTCATGAAATGCACAAAGACACTATCTGAAATAGAAAATAACACACTAGTAAAACGCATGCTAAACGACATAACAAAAACAGTAAACACAATTGCAAACAAAATTAATCACCAGTCCTTGACGGGGCTCACAACAGAATTATCCCATTTTCTTCCTATCTTAGGACCTCCAAGTTTACATACACATCCTTTTTCAATCAGAATGCCCTACCACAGCTTAAATCTATTAAACATCACTGTGATTCCTAAAGATAACAGATGAAACACAACTTACAAACTACAGACCATATCAGTGTTAAATGTATAGATTACAAAATATTGACAAAAGCACTCACAAACTAAAATGATTAATGGCAACGTACATCAAGATCAATAGTGCAGTGTACGAAGCAGGAACATTCACCAACACACATTTGATTAGTCATCATCATTAACTACACAACACACCAGAAAGAAAGGCAACATGTGTATGCAGAGAGAAATCGACTTACGACCTCTGCAACTTGCGACCATTCGACCACAATCACTAGCCATAGACCTACATGTATTCGATTTCGGATTTATTTCTGCCTCAATTATCAGTCGCACGGCGTTGTCTGCAATCATTTTGATATTAATGACAATTTGATGTGTTTTGCGATAGGGAAAATGTTTCCAATAGTATTTTCCACACCTGTATTTTGTATGTTTTGCAAATATTAAACAGTTGTACATGTACAGTTTATGCAGTGTTTTTCTTAAACCTGACGATGTAAAAACAATTAACAAAATGGTGTAGAGATGATACATATGGCACAAAATGAACATCGAAAATTATGATTTATAACAATAATACAAGAAATGTATGATATAATTTAACTTAAATATTTTTATAATATCACTTCACCTTACTGTACACGTAGCGTACTCAACTTAGACCAAATCGTGTTACGACCGGTAAATCGGAACCGAACTTGGTCGTAAGTCGAGCACTATCTGTGTGTATATGTGCGCGCGTGTTTGAGTGTGTGAGTGCGTGTATATATATATATCGTCAGACATATAAATGCCAAAGATAATACAGAAATTTCTGCATGGGTTGCCACTGTGGTACAAAAAGATGTCACCAACTACACTTATTAACAACACAAGAGACAGATTTGTGGAGACACATTCTTACATCACTCGCCATAGTTGATTGATACATCGTCCAGACTATCATTACATCAGGGAAAAGCTTTTGAGAGGATTTCACACGCATACCTTCACAAAACTGTATACAGAACTGTTTACATGTAGACCACTGCAACATAGGAAACTAATTGCGTTTGTACACATAGACATGTCTTAGCAAGCTACACATTAAGAAACTCTTTTAGACACATCAGTTAGACAAGGATGTTTTCTATTTCCATTACTTTATTAAAACCACTTTTAGAAAAACATAGGAAAGACTGTTTCATTAAAGGAACATTCACACAAGGGATACATAGGAGAGCGGAAGTTGATTGCAAATGAAGAAGGCTAGCCTCCTTTCCACTAAATCCTAAATCTAAGGAGAACATCCTCAATACATTTACCGGGGTTTGGGAAGGGTAGTTGGGAAAAATAAATGTACATAAATCAATTATAATCGGATGGGTACGAAGAAGGGAGATTTTTCTCTAAATTTAAGACCTACAAACAACATTAAACTCTATGGCATAACATTTTCATCAAATCCAAACAGAACACACATGGCAGAACTTTTTTCTAATAACGGACACACTACACAGATACAAGTTTAATACATTAACAATGTTTGGTAGAAGCATAATAATCAACGCATACATCGTCCCAAAGATAATTTATATCGCCCTAGTCTTTGACCCATCAAAACACAATCATTAACATCAACAAATTAGAAGATATGTATCAGGGTTTACAGATTGGCTGCTATATCTGGCCCCTTCGGCCTGGCATATCCGACTTCAGCAGGTCTTTTATGTAATTTTGACTCTCTAAGGAATGGGACAGCCAAATTCACCCCACACCTCTTTAGTCGCCTCTCACGACGTGCATGACAAGTGCGGTGTTGCTATTCTTTACTTCCCTTTTGGGCTCCTTCAGCAAACGTGCGATCTACTTCGTATCAACTGTCACCAGTACTTCTTCATTCCAAGATCGAGATGGAGGTTAAAAGACAAATGATTTACAGTATATTCATACGAACACCGTGTCATCAGTGCCAAACCTGGTCTCTCTTATCTTCACATTACAGAAAGATAGTGACATGTGAGATGAAATGCTTAAGGAAGGCTGCAGGGGTCACCAGGCTTGACATATTACGAAATGAAGACATTTGGAAAAGAATAGGTATAACACCTTGCATAGAATACATATAAAGGCAGCAGATTAAGTGGTTTGGCCACATCATAAGAATGCATCACAATTTACTAGTGAAGGCATATAACCAAATGAGATCAAGGTACAAAGCCAGATGAGGACACGACAAAAATGGATAGAAAACGTCAGGAACATCTTGAACAACACGGTCATAGCACAGTCAAGGCAACACATCTGGCCTTGGATCACAAGCTCGAGCTCCCATCACTCCTTACGCTTAACGGAAAAAGTGGATAACAAG
This sequence comes from Meghimatium bilineatum, assembly GCA_034231615.1. NCBI lineage: Eukaryota > Metazoa > Mollusca > Gastropoda > Stylommatophora > Philomycidae > Meghimatium > Meghimatium bilineatum. The sequence goes on along the minus strand of CM067299.1, from coordinate 59,684,053 downwards.
CCACCTGAGGACAGACAATAGACGTTTGGTCACTTGATATGCAGTAACATTGTGGCGTCTCAGAACGTTGGTAGTTCCTTCTTCTTGGTCTTCATCTACCATTTGTTGTTTCCATTCTGGTGTTGATTGCTCTTGCCATTGGCAAGTAAGGCTCATTCTCATTAAGTGACCGAACCATTTCATTCTCTGCTTTTCAATACATTTGACCACTGTTTGTTACAAAATTTCTTGTAATTTCTTCATTTCTAAGATAATCTCTTCTTGTTCTGTGTTTCTTAGACATCTCATTTCACACACAGTAAGCTTTATCTCTTGTTCTTTAGTCATTGTTCACGTCTGACATTGATCACACAATGTTGATATAAAGACTGAATTTATGATTTCCCTTTTGGTTTTCATCGGAATATATGTGTGTTTCAAGATTATTGTACATTCATAACACAAGTAGTTTTATTTCTGAAATCAAATCCAGCGTATATGGTGTGTTTAAATCATGTTTTTTTTTTGAGTCAGTAAAAATGGCTTTGCAGACTGTATATGAACCTGAGATGTATTTTTCCCAACGTGTTACAGATCCATGGTCTAAGCCAGTGGTTCCAAACGTAGGCCATATGTCCCCAAAACCTTAAGTCCATACAGCGAAAAACAGGCAGGGTGCGTGGAAACAATTGGAATTGGGAGGGGGGATGCAGAGAACCATCTGGAAAGGGACCACACAACGGTGATTATTTGAGCAATATTTGAGATATATACATATATATGCATACTTGATGACAGTGAGTGAATTAGTTTTATTTTTACAATGAGGATAGACAGCTGCTTACTATACCACTTGCAGAATCAAATATTCAGTATTTAAAAAAAAATATTAATTAAATAATCTAGAACTGAATAGCAAGCAGATGTCTACCCCTCAGTGTAAAAATAAAAATAATTCACTCACTGTCATCAAGTCACATATGTCATTCAATAAGCCGTTGCCCCCAGCAGCATATATACGCAATTAGCACCGTCGTCTCATGTTTTAGCAGTGTCTCGAAAAATGTTTGGGGTATTACCTTCCATTCTGCAATGAGTTCTCGCTCGAGATAATTCACATTGTTGGTGACATGCTGCCGGACCCATCTGTTCATTTCATGCCAAGCCTGTTCAATCGGGTTCATGTCAGAAAGTGTGCAGGCCAGTCTATTGCAAGAACAGTTTGCTGGGTTAAGAATTCCCTGGTTACATTAGCAGTGTGAGCAGTTGTCGTGATTGAAAGATTGGTGATTGTGGAAGAAAGGCACAACGATAGGTCGCATAACTTGATTAACTTAAAATAGATATCAGCGACTACGGTAACTGTGAAATTATGAAGGAGAGTACTGTGCCCATGGGAGAATCCACCCCCAAACATGTTCGCTTCTTTCTGCTTATCTGTTATGCTGGTCTATATAAACATCAGCATATATTTTTCCTAGACGACGCCGCAGTCGATTTCTCCTATCAGCAGATGAGACATTGAACCGGGTTTCATCAGCGAACATCGTCGATCTTCATTCCGCTCTTGGACGATATTATTTTGTTGGGCCCAAGCCAGTCTGTTGGTCCGGTGGCATCTAGTAAGGGAAGGACCAATGTTAGGACTTCTGTTTTGAAATCAGAATATGGAAGTCTCTTTTGCACAGTGTTAGCGCGAATAAGCTCCCGAGTGCCCCATGCTTTCTGTCCGAGTTTCTCTTAGGAAGAGGTTGCGCAGATGCATCAGTACAATATGACGATCTTGAGCTAAGGTAAAACGAAGTTAGCCAGGTTTGGCGTAGTCATCAGCAGTGCCTGTTCCCAGGAATCTTTGATGCAACATTTCTATAGTGGACTGGTTACAATTCAAATGTCTGACAATTTCTCTAGTCGTCATTCCACTGACAAGCATACCAGAAGCTTGTCATCGCTCTTGTAACGTCCGCCGAAGCATGCAAAAAATAGTAATTATTTTTTCCGATAAAAACCAGATATGCATTTTAATCGCCTAAACTTCCCTAATGAGTGTTCCAAATTTCAACCTGTACCGACTTTTAATAAAATCAGAATGTATTTATTTGCTGTTTTGCGCGTGAGTCACGAAAAATACGAAATAAACATAATTTCAACAAAACAATGGGGCTGTGAACAGCGGATCAGCACAACTTCAGCTTTGGGGAATATCTCAAAACTAGATCAAATTTCACAGTGACAGTGGTTAAGATGAATCTTCTTCTTCTTTCTGTCCTCAAGTACCTTTCGGTGTTGAGGGGAGAGTGAGTGTACGGTCTTTTGCCCTTCTATTTGCCTCTTCTGCTGTTAAATTTCCGAGTGTCTCCGAAGTTAAATTTCGTATCGTTTGTTGAATGTTTTTTAAAAAAATAATACTTTGCTCTCTCTGTATGGTTATGTGGCCGTACCATTTAACTTGTTGTTTCTGGATATATTTAAGATGAATGCGCCTACGAACTTTATCACTTGCATGCGTTCCGGGTTGAAAAATTCCCCGCGTATATTTGAAGCGTGAAAATAAATTACGTCTCTATGCGTTTTAATGGATGCAAGCATGTTTTATATATGTGGAGATATCTACTCTAACTACGCAGCAGAGATAATAGCTTTCGAGAAAATTTTGAATCGAATCATTGTGGACTTCGGGAATGGAACTACTTTACCTAAAGACATAGTCATTTTCTCAGAATCTTCTTTCGTTCGTTCTCAAACGTCTGCTAATTAGCAGAATGTAGTCCAGAAAACGGATTGTGTTCTGTCATTGTTTACATCAATGCACATCCGTCTTTAGCATGACTTTGGGTCATGTCGACCCTATATAGGAGTCAACCCCGTCCCATAATCTCCTTAGTCGCCTCTTACGACATGCATGGAAGGTGAGAAGGGTTGTTAATCTCTGCTCCTCTCTCGTGCCATGGCAACACATTGGCGCTTCTCAGACTCAAAATCAACACTTCAGGCCATGGAAAACAATAAAAAAGACACCTCTTGTTCATTGTACGAAACCCCTTGTACGAAACATGAAATTAGTTTTTTGTAGATATACTTCCACCCCCTCACATAATATACGGTTCCGTTCACGATGTATAGGCCTATGGACAACGATAAAAAAATGTACAAATGAATAGGGCCTATCTTATGAATTAAATCAGTGTACCAGTCGTACGGTTGCATTTCCATACAGAAACTTCCACTCTCCCCATTATTCTTATCTGAGAATGAAATATCCTTACCTTATCGAAGCTTGAATTAATATACGGGTACGCCAATATACGTCCTCAAAAAAATTGCCAGTTATGAACTTTGATAATCATTTGCCTCCAATTGTAATCAATAGAAGCTACACACTCGGTTCAAAACTGGTTAATTTCAGTCAGATCACAAGCTGTACAGTGTGCGAATCACAATGATCGTGTTAAAATGTGCTGTGTGGTCATTTTCACCAGTGTCTGACTATAGTCACGACCATCTACAATATAAGATATAATGGCTAATGGAGCTGCAAGTCTTTGCAATGACTAATTTACTATACCAGTTATTTTCATTGGTTACTATTGACTATACTTTGTGTGACAGTCACTGAAAATTAAGAGAATATTCAATTTATTAATTTAAAAAGGCTTTATTTCTACATAGACAATAGGTCTAAATGTGAGGGTCACGCCATAGTGTGTAGTTTTCCATGCTCGACTGATCACCTTGTCATGCCAAAAACGTTGGAAATGTGATTGATGTCCTTTGTTTGGGGTTATCATGACCGGTTTTGTCAACCTAGGGATTATACGTGGCTACTGTCGATAGCATAGCTTGAAACGGGTAATGAAGTTTTGCAAATAACTAGACACACACAGAAGTAGAACATGCAATAAATTCAATAAAATGTGGAAAAGCTGCAGGCTCTGACAACATAACAGCAGACATAATAAAAACTCTAAATGAATTTGGTGTAGATACTATTACAGAAATTTGCAATGACATATACGAAACATGTCATATACCTAAAGACCTAACATCATCAATATTCATACCACTACCTAAGAAGCCCAGGGCTGTGGACTGTACAGAATATAGAACAATAGGTCTAATGAGCCATCTAACTAAAATACTTCTCAAGATAATACATCAAAGAATTAAGAACAAGATAGACATGGAGGTCGGTGAAGAACAATTCGGTTTTAGGAAAAACAAAGGAACTAGAGAAGCTATACTGAGTATCCGGCTAGTGATAGATAAATATATAGATGTCCAAAAAAGTATCTATATTTTCTTCATAGACTACAGCAAGGCCTTTGACAGAGTCCAACATGAAAAATTAATCAAATATCTTAAAGAAATAGGCATAAATGGAAAAGACATCAGGCTGATTAGAAATATATATTGGGAACAAACTGCATCAATAAGGTGTGAAAACAGCTACTCTCCATACATAGAAATAAGAAGAGGGGTAAGACAAGGATGCATTTTATCACCAAGCATATTTAATATCTACACAGAGAATATCTTTAAAAATATAGAAGAAATACCAGGACTCAAGATCAATGGGAAAATAATAAACAACATTAGATATGCAGATGACACTGTTCTTTTAGCAGAAAGTGAACATGAACTACAAAGACTAATAGATCAAGTCAATAAATCAAGTAATGAATATGGACTGGATATAAACATTCAAAAAACAAAAACCATGATAATCAGCAAAGACACAGAAGAACAGGAGATAAACATAAACATACAGGGAGAGAAACTACAACAAGTAAAACAGTATCAATATCTTGGACACATAGTCACTAATGATGGCAGATGTGAAACAGAAGTTAAAAGGAGAATAGGAATGGCTAAAAGTACCTTCAATGACATTAGGAAATTATTGATATCTAAACAAATTACAAACAAGTTAAAAATGAGAATTATAAAATGCTACATCTATTCCATATTAATGTATGGCTCAGAAACATGGACACTAAATAAACAATTAGAAGACAAAATTGATGCCTTTGAGATGTGGGTATATAGAGGAATAGGGAGAACATCATGGAAAGAGAAGAAAACAAATAAAGAGGTGCTAAAGACACTTAATATGAAGAAAGAACTACTAAGAGAAATAAAGATCAGGCAAATAAATTACTTTGGACACATTAAAAGACATGACACCCTATTGAAGACCTTACTTGAGGGTAAAGTCAAAGGGAAGCGAGCAAGAGGTAAGCAGAGATACAAGTGGGAGAGTAACATTACACGATGGACAGGTTACAGTCTAGCAGAGTGCACCACCAAGACAAGAGACAGGAGATGTTGGAGATACGTTGCAGCCAACCTTCGTTGCGGAGACGGCACTTGATGATGATGAGACACACACAGAATCACACACACACAAATCGACGATTTAACTAAAAGGCCTTTATCAAGGTGACATACACATCTAAAAACGACAAATAGGGACGAAATAACGCGTTCACATCTCAAGCGAAATGTAGGATGGCCGGAAGGATGGAAATAGGTCAGTGACATAACAGAAAATGTACAAAAATAGGTAATATACAAATACAAACCTAAATAAATGTGAAAACGAGACAACAGAGAAATGACGGAATAACTCGATATTATACATATGTCAGGCGCTCATTTATCCCTAAATGTTTTAGAGTGTCAAATTCGTAGGCCTATATATAACGGTTCTCAAGCGCGAGACGCTTCTGTTTGGGTCACCTCTGACCTATTTCTATCCTTCCGGCCACCCCACATTTCGCTTGACATGTCAACGCCAGTTGTCTCGTACCTGTTCATTTTTAAATTTATGTGTATGTAACCTTGATAAAAATGGATGACAGAAGAAATATTAGAATTGATGAACACCAGAAGGAAAAATAAATACAAGATAGTGGAATATCAGAAAATACATAAGGAGATATGAGAGAAATGCAAAATAGCAAAAGAAAGCTGGCTGAACAAGAAATGCACAGAAATAGAATTGCATTACAACCAAGATACAACATTACTATATAAGAAAATTGAGATGATAACAGGAAAGAGAACGCAAACAGTTACAGGGTGTCTAAAATCTAAGACAGGGCAGGTATTAATGGGAATAGATCACATAGTACAGAGATGGTCAGAATATATCAAAGAACTTTATGAGGACAATAGACCAGAAATAAACATACAAGATAACGGCGAGGGTCCATCAATACTCACAGCAGAAGTAAGGGAGGCACTAAGACACATGAAATATGGCAACGCCCCAGGTCCAGACAATATCACATTAGAAGAATTAGCAGCTTTAGATGACTTTGGAGTTGAAATAATCACAAAATTGCTGAATGACATATATAACAGCGGAAACATACCCGATGACTTAATGAGATCCATATTCATAGCATTACCTAAGAAACCAGGGACCACAGAATGTGAAGAACACCGTACAATCAGCCTCATGGGCCAAATAACCAATATACTTCTCAGAATCATCATGAAGAGAGTGAGAAACAAAATAAAACCAGAAATAAGTCCAGAACAATGTGGATTTGTAGAAGGCAAAGGCACCAACAATGCGATTTATATATTGAGAACACTAATAGAGAGGTCTATAGAGGTAAAAACAGATCTGTACCTCTGTTTTATAGACTACACTAAAGCTTTTGACAAAGTTAAACATAGCGAAACTATACACATGCTAGAGAATCTGAACATTGACAGCAAGGATTTAAGAATAATCAAGAACATGTACTGGCAACAAACAGCAGCAATAAGAGTAGGAAATCAATTTGGCCCTTTTCAACAAATAAAACAAGGAGTCAGACAGAGATGCGTGCTTTCACCAGAAAAAACATTTCACCAGTGAAAACATATTGCGTGCAATAGTAGATATCCCAGGAATATCAGTGGGAGGACATAACATAAATAATTTGAGATATGCGGATGACATTGTTCTGATTGCAAAAAGTGAGGAAGACCTTCAAAACTTAATTAAAGTAGTAGTCACAGAAAGCAAAGAGAAAGGCCCCTTCCTAAATATCAAGAAAACAGAAGTAATGGTTATTTCAGATAAAGAAAATAACACACCTTGCAAGATCATAGTGAATGATATAGTATTAAAACAGGTCCACCAATTCAAATATCTAGGTACAATTATTACAGCAGATGGAAGAAGTTCAACAGAAATAAGATGCAGAATAGGACAGGCAAAAACAACATTCAGAAAAATGAAATATATACTGTGTAATATGACCTTGTCACTTGTCATTAGAGGTGAGAAAGAGAGTTCTACAGTGCTATATAACCCCTATACTAACATATGGGTGCGAGTCTTGGACAATAAACAAACTGGAAAGTGGGAGATTGGAGGCAACAGAGATGTGGTTCTACAGAAGAATGCTGAGAATACCATGGACTGCCAGAAAAACTAATGTAGAGGTGTTAAAAGAGTTAAATGCGAAACGGACTTTAATCAACAATATAAGAAAAAGGCAATCTTCTTTTTTTGGCCACTTCATGAGACAGGCAGGTTTAGAGAACATAATCACAACAGGCAAGATTGAAGACACCAGAGACAGAGGGCGACAACGTGAGAAAATATTAGACAGTTTGACAACCTGGCACGGCAAATAAACAACAACGACTTTGATACATAATACTGTGGACAGAGAGCTGTGGGGAGCCATGACCGCCTACGCCACCCGGCATGGCACCTGATGATGATGATGAACCTTGATAAAGACCTTTTGGTCGAAATGTCGATTTGTGTGTGTGATTATGTGTGTGTCTCATAATCATCAGGTGCCATGCCGGATTGCGTAGGCGATCATGGCTCTCCACAGCTCTCTGTCCACAGTATTATGTATCAATGTCGTTGTTGTTTACTTGCCGTGCCAGGTTGTCAAACTGTCTAATATTTTCTCACGTTGTCGCCCTCTGTCTCTATTGCCTTCAATTTTGTCTGTTTGACAATGTTCTCCAAACCTGCCTGTCTCATGAAGTGGCCAAAAAAAGAAGATTGCCTTTTTCTTATATTGTTGATTAAGGTCCGTTTCGCATTTGACTCTTTCAACACCTCCACATTAGTTCTTCTGGCAGTCCATGGTATTCTCAGCATTCTTCTGTAGAACCACATCTCTGTTGTCTCCAATTTCCCACTTTTCAGTTTGTTTATTGTCCAAGACTCGCACCCATATGTTAATATATTGGGGATATATAGCACTGCAGAACTCTTTCTCACCTCTAATGACAAGGTCATATTACACAGTATATTTTTCATTTTCCTGAATGTTGTTTTTGCCTGTCCTATTCTGCTTCTTATTTCTGTTGAAACTTCTTCCATCTGCTGTAATCTTTGTACCTAAATATTTGAATTTGTGGACCTGTTTTAATACTATGTCATTCACCATTCACATTGTGTGTGTCCAGTTATTTGAAAAACCTCACTATTCAAGATTTTCTGCTGTATTTCAATTTTGCGCAGTTAGTACATTTTATTGATTTACTGTCGATAGCTACGGATTATATGTAGGCCTATGTGTCATAATTATCAACATAACGACTTACTAGCAGAATCAAAGCAAACCTTCAAACGTGATGATTTTGACTATTTCTATGATTTTTATTGGTCACTGTGTATATACCAGGTATCTTCAAAACGTTCCCAGAATTAGCGGATTATATAGAAATAAGTTAAATAAAAATAGAAACAATGGCCTCAATCTCAACAAAAAGAAAAACAGAAGTAATGATTGCGTCAAAGAAATACACACCGTCAAGATGCAGTATTAATATAAGCGATGTACAATTAAATCAAGTAGATAAAGTCAAGTATTTTGGCACCATTTTAACATCAGGTGGACAATAAGATAAAGAACACGACAATACAGGTAAAACTTTCTTTTCACGTTATACCCCTTTATGCATTGCAGCGGTTGGGGTAGTTCTCTGGAGACGGCCTTTTGTGTGTGCTTCATATATGTTTGTTTTCGTTGACTTCTATTTCTGCAATCCATCTTGTCCTTGGTCTGCCTCTGGTTTTGTATTAATCGTGTCTATATAGCAATGTGTTTTGAGGGGCACAATCTGATGGTATCCTGAAAGCATGTGAAAACCACTTAATCTGGTGTCTTCTGATGTAATCCAGGATTGGCATTGTGTTTGTTAATCTTCTGATGTTTTCATTTCTGATTTTGTCTCTTATTGTTATTCTGAGAGTTCGACGTAGACAAGTTTGCTGTAACAAGTTTTCTTGTGTCATGTGTTATTAGAGTTTCGAAAATATTCGTAGGGAACATAGAGAGTTTGGAAAACGACAATCGATGTCAAATGTAACATACCACCAAATTTTACACAATAAATATGTATGGCTAAGAGACAAAATATAATATCTTATAGAAAAAATTAAGAAACGAAACATCTAAATCTTAGGACTATCAGACATAATAATTAAAGTTAGTGGCTGCAAAAAGTTACATCTAGACTACACACTATTCTATGGAGAAGTTTGGCACAGTCAAAAAGCTAAAGCATTAACTCGATAGACAGGTTTATCGTGGATGATAATATATGCCAGCATGGAGGAGTTGGTTTTATAGTTCATAATAACAGAGTGAACTCTGTCATTAGCTGCATCCCTGTAAGTAGTGGAATTCTAGGATTACTAATTACTTGTTCAATGAAAGAATATTTCCGTCATACAGATATATGCCCCCACTGCTGATTTCTAGGAGGAAGTAATTGATAATTTTTACGCACAGCTAGAGGATGCAATAAAGAAAATAGCAAAAAAGGATATACTTATAGTACGGGGTGACTGAAATGCTAAGATAGTGCCGGAGGCATATGACCAATGGGCTGGCACAATCGGTAAATTCGCCATATGTACAACAAATGATCGTGGTCTACGATTGTTGGATTTTCCAGCAGATACAAGCCAACCCTTGCTAATATATTGTTTCAGCATAAAGTATCCAGACGAACAACATGGCATATACCAGCGATCGATGGAGATACATCATTAAATAGATTTCATACTAGTGACCAGAAGATTTAAATCTAGTATCAATCAGTCCAAGATCAGGAGCGTCCCGGGAGCATGATACTAATGACTCTTCGGATTAGACTAAAAAATAACTATCATCGTAGCAAAGGTTCTTGTTTGAGATTTGATTTAGAAAATCTAAAAAACCCAGAAATCGCTTGACACATTTAAGGCAACTGTGGGAAGACGTTTCGCTGAAATATATCTTCTTGAGGAGGATGACAATATATTAACAGACAACATGCATAATGCAATCATAGATACAGCAATAACAATTCTTGGTGAAATAAAGCGCGCATTGTTTGGGCTGCCAACGAAAAAATGTATTTGTGTGATGCCCTGAGAGAACTCAAGAAAGAAAAGAAACAAAACCCTGTCGCAGTATGACAGTATGGCAAATTAAATAAAGATATCAGAAAGACAATGAAGCAAGCCAAAGAGAACTAGATTTCCGAATAATGGGAGTCCATCGATAAAGATATGAAACAAGGTAATAACAAACAGCGTTTGCCACTTTGAAAATATTAGCATAATCTCAGCGACCAAGAACAACTATCATTGAAAATCTTCTTGTTCGAAGTTTGACATGTCTACACGGCAAGTCCGGTTTTCTTAATAAATGCTGAAGAATGTTAAAGCTCCTCGGTGCTCCCATAAAACATTATGTGGATATCCGCCTCTGTTGGCCAGTGTTCATCCCATAATTGGTTTAGTGTGATACAGTCTAGCAGGATATGTTTGCGGCCTGCGCTCCCTGCTCACATAGACACAGATGTGATGGAACCAGTCTTAGTCTATTTAAGTGAATGTTTACTATTGTGTTCGGTTACTGATGCGGAAGATAATAACCTGATCAGCTCTGTCAAGATAGTGATAGCTGTCTTTTGGTTGGTCGACTTTCCTGATAGCATAGGCATTGCAACACTCATAAGAAATGATATGCACGGAGAAGTCATAAACATGTAAACATCGGAAACGATACGCAAGAAAGAAATATATGATACATAATAAAATACATGGTCTGCAGTATACACTGTTCAATGCATAGACCTACTGCCCACCTAATTCCAAGAAACAAATAGAAATTAACACCAAATATACCAAGATTACTTATTACGCAATATTTTAATGCACACATACATGCAGTTGGATACAAGGACAGAAACACGATGGGAAACATCATAGAGGAACTATGCAACAAAAGTAACCTAATAATATTACAGGATTCCTCATCCACACCCACACTCCTCAATAAAGACAGTGGATCATATTCAGACCCTACCTCATTATCATATCTACAGACCTCCAAATTGACTATGTTGGGAGTTCTTAATGACATAAGAGATGACCACCACTCCATACTTCTCCAAATCTCACAAACAAAAAAATCTAACCAATAGGAAAAACACCATCCCACACAAGCAACTTGTGGAAACTCGCTAAACACATCGGGGGTCTGTGATTTGACACAAGCAGACTGGGAATAATTCAAAACTTTCACAGACGAAAACTAGCGAAGGTTGACAAAAAACACAGATATAAATACCTTATACAGAAACATCATTGCAACCATATAGACATATAACGCAGCTTACAGATCAATCCGCGAAGGATACAGAAAGAAATATAGCCATTCTGTACAAAGAAGGTTGAAGAACTTGTCAATAAGAGAAGAGAAGCAAGAAAGAAAGCAAAGCAACTCCAACAATAGCAAACAGACCAGAATATAATAAATTCAAGCAGGAAGCATGAGGATAAATGATAAATATATGAACAGAATATAATAAACTAACTGCGCTGATCCGACTAGAAATAAAAGATACAAAAACAACAAAATGATCAGACACTTGTACTAAGATCAACCTTCGCACTGACTGCAGTAGCTCTGGAAGCTATTAAATAATCTCTCAGGGAAAAGCACACAAACCTAAAACTACTGCAGTCTGTAAAACAGGTAAGAGTGGAAGACAAAGCAGTTTCAACAAATACATTTCAGGCATAAAGAAGACATCCCGCAGGAAAGTACTAGATAATACAATTGGTAGGATTATATAAACTAAAGACAGATAAACACCGTAATCTTTGGTGAAAACTTTACTATGCAAGAACTCAAAGACTGTTTGAAAGAAATTATCTCTATCATTCTCTCTCTCTCTCTCTATGTGACGTGTTCTTCACAGAACGTTGTCCTCACTGTCACTCTTTAAGCCTCTCGGTTCTGTACAAGCTGCTCAGCTTCTTCTAGTGTTATGTTCAGGTCTTTGATGTCGTGTGTTGTCTTAATTGAAATCTTAGCCGGCCTCTTATTTTCTTTACTGGAATATTCCCCTCCATGATTAATCTTCCTAAACCATTGTTCTGTTTAAAACTTACCTGAAATATATTGACTCGCTGTCCAAATGTTGTTCCGCTCTTTTCATGATTATCTTGAGAAATATTTTGCTGACATGACTGATCAATGTAATTGTTCTGTAATTTCTACATAGTTTCAGGTTAATCTTCTGCGGAAGTGGTATAAATACTGATCTTTTACAATCTTTTGGCCTTATTTTACTTTTCCAGATTTTAACACAGAGGACACGCTAGACTTGGACATTGGGGTATCCTCCTGCTTGTATAAATTCAGTAACTAATTCGTCGCATTCTGGAGACTTGACAGATTTAAGTTTGTAATTACCCAACGTACTTCTTTTATGATAGTTCTGGATCAAGTTATGTGTTTCTAGTTGTGTTTGAGTTTGTGTTTATGTCTGGTTCTTCATAAATTTCCCTACCGTATTTCATCCACCTGCTCAAGGTGTATTTGTATGCTATCCACAAGAATTGCTAGCACCTTGCTATTACTTCATATGTGCAGTTGTATGAGGTCTCGGAGCTTTCTTTAATACCAAGGAAACATCAGCTTTCGGTTTAATGCACTGCCTATTGAAAATGCCTGCTACTCGGAGAGGGTATATATGACGAGACGATAATTTACTTGGAATACCCACTGCGCATCTTTCCTCCGACGAGGTGCTGCGTTGCCAGCGAACTGTCTTTGTGTAGAAAGACCGTTCCACTAAAACTCTTAGAGTCCCTAGGTCCCAGACCTAACGTCTTTTGTATGTGCTGTGTTGGGCAACGGCGACAGTCGAATGAGACTAATGGTTGGTACACCTACCTAGGTGAGGTACTGCTTCGCTAAACACATCGGGGGTCTGTGATTTGACCTTTCTCTCGCATTGTTCGCTTGTGATGGTCTTCCAATCCATCGCCAGACTTGGCCTGTGCTTTGACTCTTCGCCATTGCGTTTATCACCCCAAGAAGTAGGTAGATTGCGCCTATATCGGACGAGGAGCTTCGCAGTCAGCAAACAAATCTCGACATCATTTCCCTCTGCGCCCTTGAGTATTGAACCCAAATCTCTCTGTATGAGCCGCGTTGGGCAACAGCGATAGTCGAGTTTAGACTAGGTTTCCAATGTTCTCAAAGACAATGACTTGCTCTCCATCTACGCCCGCAGCATCCAGAGTCAGTCTCAACACGGCTTCGGTCAGAAATTTGAACAATACTTTTCCTTTGTGCAATGGGAAGCTGTATTCAAAGCTTTTTTATTCCATACCCAGTAGTGCATGTTCAAGTTGGTGTTTCCAATACTTGGGTCATGATTCCTATTGTGAATGGAATTAATTGTAGTGGGATTCTGTGTGTTCTCGAGCATGAACTGCCTGCACTTCCGCCGACCGGTCTCTTGCTGGAATATTTTAACTTCGTTGTTACTTTATCCTTTTACACCCACAACGCTGCCTTCTATCGCGTGTTGACCGTTCCAGATTTAAAGTCTACTCTAACAGTCGTCATATCGTAGGGTAATCTACCCATATCGGGATTTCGACATTGGCCACCCATCCAATGTTTCTGCATTTCGGCTGTTAGGGCAGCAATGCTGGATGTATCGGCGCAGAGATATTACTTGTCTCTTTGCGGGAAGTTCTCATTCCATCTACAGCCCCCACATCCACGATCCAAAAGTGTTGGCTAGGAACACATCACGAGCTGTTGTATTTCTGTTTTCATGGTGCACCACGAGGTACTTTTGGGATCTTGGTTATCTGCCAGCCCTATGTCCGCACGATAGCAATGTGGTATCTTTTGCAGCCCTCAGAATGTCTTTATTTTCTGTTAGTGTGTTTACCAAATTGTTCCCAATATTTTAATGAAGGGTTCACAAACCGGAATAAGTAAAGTAAAAACGACTCTCGAAAATACCGGACTAAAACGCATGTTTCAAAATATCGGAACTGGATTTATGAAAACCAGGATTTTCGACATTTCATTTTCCAAAAAACATAAATCACTTTTCTTAGTTTCCAAAGAAAAAACATACAAATTAAAAGACTATTTTTGAAGTCAAAGAAATAGTTTCTCGTATGGCAACTTTAGATGGTCTCTATTCAATGTTTTCGTTACTTCTAATGACTAAAGGCGAATCATAAAGCAATGCGGTACAATTTACCTACATCTTCTCATTCAATTAAAAACATGGTGCTAAAGTACAGCGAGACCGTTAAAACCTCTATGATTAATAAACCGCGTAAACTGAAAGAGTTAAGCTGTCTCTGACACTGGATGAATGGATGAGTTTGGGAAATTGTTTTGTGAACGTAAACAATCATAGTCCTATGTTAACCAATGAATTTGTAAAGTAAGAGTTATTGGCCGAATGCCTACCAGAACATGTTTACAGTTGTTGGAAAACTGGCTGATGATGATGATGTTCCTCCTCGCAAGCGAAGATGATCATGGCATGAAAAACAATAAATGTGATGAACAAGTAGAAAAACAACAAAACATTTATGATTGTCTAATTTGTATAAAACCAGAAATAAGTCCAGAACAATGTGGATTTGTAGAAGGCAAAGGCACCAACAATGCGATTTATATATTGAGAACACTAATAGAGAGGTCTATAGAGGTAAAAACAGATCTGTACCTCTGTTTTATAGACTACACTAAAGCTTTTGACAAAGTTAAACATAGCGAAATTATACACATGCTAGAGAATTTGAACATTGACAGCAAGGATTTAAGAATAATCAAGAACATGTACTGGCAACAAACAGCAGCAATAAGAGTAGGAAAGCAATTTGGCCCTTTTCAACAAATAAAACAAGGAGTCAGACAGGGATGCGTGCTTTCACCAGACCTGTTCTCTCTATACAGTGAAAACATATTGCGTGCAATAGTAGATATCCCAGGAATATCAGTGGGAGGACATAACATAAATAATTTGAGATATGCGGATGACACTGTTCTGATTGCAAAAAGTGAGGAAGACCTTCAAAAATTAATTAAAGTAGTAGTCACAGAAAGCAAAGAGAAAGGCCTCTTCCTAAATATCAAGAAAACAGAAGTAATGGTTATTTCAAATAAAGAAAATAACACACCTTGCAAGATCATAGTGAATGATATAGTATTAAAACAGGTCCACCAATTCAAATATCTAGGTACAATTATTACAGCAGATGGAAGAAGTTCAACAGAAATAAGATGCAGAATAGGACAGGCAAAAACAACATTCAGAAAAATGAAAAATATACTATGTAATATGACCTTGTCATTAGAGGTGAGAAAGAGAGTTCTGCAGTGTTATATAACCCCTATACTAACATATAGGTGCGAGTCTTGGACAATAAACAAACTGGAAAGTGGGAGATTGGAGGCAACAGAGATGTGGTTCTATAGAAGAATGCTGAGAATACCATGGACTGCCAGAAAAACTAATGTAGAGGTGTTAAAAGAGTTAAATGCGAAACGGACCTTAATCAACAATATAAGAAAAAGGCAATCTTCTTTTTTTGGCCACTTCATGAGACAGGCAGGTTTAGAGAACATAATCACAACAGGCAAGATTGAAGGCACCAGAGACAGAGGGCGACAATGTGAGAAAATATTAGACAGTTTGACAACCTGGCACGGCAAAGAAACAACAACGACTTTGATACATAATACTGTGGACAGAGAGCTGTGGAGAGCCATGACCGCCTACGCCACCCGGCATGGCACCTGATGATGATGATGATGAATTTGGTTTGTGAGTTCGTAGATGCTCCATGAGTCCGATTCGTGCCTGGAAAGTTTTATTGCAGTGCATGCAGGAGTGTAGAGGGTTTAGGGTAGGAGAGTTTTCGGATTTGTCCATCCGCTTTCGTCGCTTGTAAATTTCCCGCAAAGTTCTTTCCTTTTTAAATTTAGTGATGCCAGCAAACAGGATATGCACTTTTGTATTGTCATTGAAAGATGAAATAGTCTGCTCAACTAATGTCAGTATGATGACAGTATTAGGGCGTGAAGCAGCGCTTAATCATCAACAGTGTCTTGCTCATGGTGTACAGCTGGCAATCTTAGACATCCTTTATTAAAAAAAAATAAAACTCCTCAACCTCAACAATATAAACCTGAAGAAGACAACGAATCTGATTGTGATGATGATAATAACTGTGGTTTTCATGTTACATTTGAGATAAATGAAAATAATGAATTTATTTTCAAAGATTTAATCGAGAAAGTGAGAAAAATTGAAAAAAATATAAGAAAGTTGTTTACCAAAATATGATTCTTCAGAAATTAATAATAATAATAATTTTTTTACCCCATCGAGGCCAACTCCTTGACGTGGAGATGGGGCTTAGTCCAGCCAACAGAGGCTGGAAACTAAGATTGGTCGGGCCAACCCAATATCGAGCAGGGTCACAATCCTGCCCAAGCAAGCACAGGTGCTGAAGTCAGAGATGCCAGGCCAAGAGGCGTACCAGCAACCATGGTATCATGCAAACCGAATAGTTGACATGTCTGCACGACAAAATTATAAAAATCATCATGGTGCTCGCCCTGTGAAGTTCCCCCAGGCAGGAGCAGTGCCGGATTCTGAACCTCGACAGAATCCACCCCCAGCTACTGGAGGTCCCTCTAGTCTACCTCGTGGAGCTAGGAGGCAGAAGAGGAAAGCGACTGGCCAACCAGACAGGATGAAAACCCCTCTGAATATTATGCACTGGAATGCAGAAGGAGTTAGAAATTAAAAAACCGAACTAGAAAACACCTTGCACCAGAAAGAAATTAGTATTTGCTGCATACAGGAAACCCATCTCAACGAAAAAATAACATTCAAAATACGAGGGTACCAATGCTTTAGAGTAGACAGGAAAGGTCGGAGGAAAGGCGGCATACTAACTCTGGTCAAGGATAACATTAACGACATAGAAACGAAAACTCAAGAGGAAGGTGCCGAATACCTGATGATCCACATAAAAGACAACTCCTTTAAACTGGACATACTAAACTTCTACTGCCCAAATGACATACCACTAAACATGACCAGTATTAACATCCCAAACAAACACTTTCTGGTAGTGGGAGACTTTAACAGCCACTCCCAAAGCTGGGGATATAACAATTTAGACAGAAGGGGAGAAGAGATAGAAAGTTGGCAAGATGATAACAACCTAATCCTCCTGAACAATGCACAGGATCCACCAACTTTCTACTTAAGAAGATGGCATAGCACCTCAATGCCAGACCTGGCATTAGGCAACTCAGAACTGGCTGGAATAATGGAAAAAATAATAGGTGAACAACTTGGTGGCAGTGATCACCATCCAGTTATCATCCAAGTGAACAAATCAACAATTACAAGACCAACTAAGCCAAGATGAAACTACAAGAAAGCAAACTGGCACATATATAAACATAGAGCAAACCTACTTACAAAAGACATAAAATTAACAGGCAGAGACATCAACACTATTGTCATGGAGTTTAATAAAGAAATACTTCAGGCAGCTAAGGAGACAATACCAAGAGGAGCAAGGAAGAATTATGTACCATATTGGACCAATACACTTCAAAAACTACAGGAAGAACTGACTGAAGCACGTAATATGGCAGAGAAGCAACCATCACAACAGAATCACATCGCTCTACAAAAAATCCAAAGCAAAGTTCACTAAAGAAAAGATAGAAACACAGAGAAGAAGGAGGGAAAAAACTCACAAATTAAATTTTGAAAAGGAAGGGAGAAAGCTGTGGAAACTAACCAAGCAAATAAATGATGATAGCAATACCCAGCGACAAAAAATTACGCTGGAAGATTCAGGTAAATTCCACTCTGGCAAACAAGAAGCAGACGAGCTTGCAGAATCTTACAGAAAATAAAGCACAATTACCATCAATATTTGTAGACAACGAAGCATTCGTCAAGAAATGAATAATGATAAGAACAACACAAACTGCCCAGATGTCATGTCCAAACTATTCACAATAGAAGAATTTAAGGCATCTATAGGGAAACTAAAGGATAGAAAATCACCAGGGCCAGATGGTGTCACCAATGAAATGGTTAGGAACCTAGGACAGGCAGCAATGTACAAATTATTACAGATATACAACTGTAGTTGGGAAACAGGCAATGTACCACAGTCGTGGGGAGAAGCGTTTATGTGTCCTATTTTTAAAAAAGGCAAGGACAAACAGAAGCCTGACAGTTATAGACCAATAAGTCTAACGAGTTGTGTCTGCACGACAATGGAAAGGATGGTCAACAGAAGACTAAAGTGGTACCTAGAATCGGAGAAGCTATTGGTGCCAGAACAAGCTGGGTTTAGA
The DNA here is from genome assembly GCA_034231615.1 of Meghimatium bilineatum. NCBI lineage: Eukaryota > Metazoa > Mollusca > Gastropoda > Stylommatophora > Philomycidae > Meghimatium > Meghimatium bilineatum. The sequence continues at coordinate 59,665,382 of CM067299.1, read as the reverse complement.
GAGTGTAATAGCACAGAAGACCAAATAACATTCCTGTCCCAGATCATAGAAGACGTATTTCAAGAAAAGAAAAAAGTTTTCACCCTATGGATAGATCTTCAAAAAGCAAGCTTTCAACAAGGTCTGGAAAGATGGACTGATAATAAAGCTGCAAAGAAACGGAAGAGGGGGCAACATGAGCAAGTGGATCCGGTCCTTCCTACACAATAGGAAAGCAAGAGTCACCATGGAAGGATACAACAGCAAAAAAGTTCTTCTAAAACATGGAGTTCCTCAAGGCTCAGTATTGTCTCCAACTCTATTTCTTGTCTTCATAAATGATATAATTTGTGAATTGCCACAAGGTGTAAGAGCTGCAATGTACACTGATGACTAACATCTAAAGATCGCCAACAAAAAATACAAAAGGCAGCAGACAACATAGCAGCATGGACAGATAAATTGATGGTAAAGATAAATGCTGAAAATTCTTCAACAACACTCTTCACACTCTCAAATAAAGACAAAGCAGGAGAGATAAAACTCAGAAATGTACATATCCAAACAGAAGACGAGCCGGTGTACTTGGGCACTACGCTAGATAAGAAACTGACATGGAGGCCTCACATTGGGAAAATAGAAGCAAGGACAAGAAAGAAACTTGCCATCCTGAGGAAAGTGGCAGGAACAAACTGGGAAGCCAATGAGGCAACTTTGAAGAAGGTATATACTGGTGCAATTAGACCAGTACTAGAATATGGATCTACAGCATGGACTTCAGCAGCCAACTCCCATCTACAAGCCCTGAACAAAGTACAAAATCAAGCACTTCGCCTTATCACAGGTGCCATGAAGACCTCTCCCATAAATGAAATGGAAAAAATTACAGGCATCACCCCTTACCATACAGGCGAGACACTAAGACCATGGTACATGCAGAAAAGTACAAGAGCATGCCAGCACACCCAATGAGGACCAGACACAGTGACCTAGCCAGTGGAAGACTGAAGAGTAGTTTTATACACCGATCCAAAAAACTAAACAGAAAATATAAGGATGAACTACCAAACATAAGAGAGATATCACCAACACCTTTTCCAGTTCCGTGGGAGCAATACCCAAATCTCACTATCAGAACCGCCATAAACAACTACCACACTATGATAGAACTGAATAATCTTCAAAAGAAAACAATAGTATGCAACATGATTGAAGATATGTACTCCAGAGAAGCATGGATACAAGTATATACCGACGGATCAGCAACCAGAGCAGTAAAGAATGGAGGTGCTGGCGTGTACATAAAATATCCAGAAAAAGAAAATGAATCCACATGTTCACCAACTGGAATATTCTGCTCCAACTACTCTGCAGAAGTACAGGCTTTAAACATTGCTGCAGAAATAATTAAAAACACAACAAGCCAATGCCAGCAGGTGGTATTTCTTACTGATGCTATGTCTGTCCTACAAGCCCTTGACAGCAATAAACTGCCAGACCTGAAGAAAGCCATGAGAGAAGTGAGCATCCAAAGAAGAGTAGTACTACAGTGGATACCATCCCACTGTGGCATACCAGGAAATGAAGAGGCAGACAGACTGGCAAAGGATGGAGCAACACAGGAACAAAAAGACCAAGAAATCACCTACCAAGAAAAGAAGACCCTCATCAAAGCCATCAGGAAAGTCGACCACCCAAAAGACAATTACCACTATCTTGACAGAGCAGAGCAGGTTATTATCTTCCGCCTCAGAACAGGACACAACAGATTAAACAGCCACTTAAATAGACTAAGATTGGTCCCATCACCACTGTGCCTTTGTGGGCAGGCAGCACAGACAGCTGAACATATCCTGCAAGACACTAAACCAGTTAAGGGAAGAACACTGGCCCACAGAGATGGATATCCACAGAAAGATGTATGGGAGCACTGAGGAGCTTTCAAATACAGCAGCATTTATTAAGAAAACAGGACTTGCTGTGTAGACATGTCAAACTCCGAACGAGAAGAAGAAGAAGATTATTATTTTTATTCTTTATTGTTAACTTTGTATAACAAATTTCATAAATATTTATTGGTTCGGACTAAGTCATTGCATTGGACTGTATTTTTTACTGTATTAGTTATGACAATTGAATATATTAGTTTTCTTTAGCTGTTGTTTTTGTATCATTACTATTTATGTTGAAAATATTTAACTAAAACATTAATTTTTATTGGTATTCTTTATTATAATGTCTTCCATTATCTTATCAGCATCAGTAGTATTGTTGTTTCTTAAACTTGTCCAAAAATTGTATATAATATATGTTGTAGGTCATTGTTTCCAAGTTTAACTGGTATTGGTATCATAATATTCAATGTCATTACTTCAGTTTGGAAGCTGAACAAGATGTGCTTTTTTTAGCCAAAATTTGCTCTTGTATGTATGTATGCTTTGATTCTCAGGAATTATGAGCAATATAGTTTTTGTGCCCTTCTATGCAAAGAGGCAGAGAAGAGACACATCAAAATTTCACCATAGATGTTATCAGAAAACGCTGTTGGTCCTACATCGGGCATATCCTGCGTGCAGACACCAACAGAATACACCACGAATCTATTGAATGGATACCTACAGGCAAAAGAGCAAGGGGTAGACCAAAAGAAACACTCAGAAGAACAATACTTAGAGAAAGTAAGACAACCAATATTCATACTATTCAAGAACTGCACAGAATAGCTTTGAACAGACAGAATTGGAGAGATCTGACCTCTGCCCTATGCGCTAACTTCAGCGCAAAAGGAAAATGAATGAATGAATGATGTTTTCTCTACAGCAACATTTCATACCCAGAAACTTTCAACTCTTATCTGTGTGCTATTTGTGGAGAAAAAGCTGTTTTCCCCCAAAATATCTCCAACAATCACGTAAAAGTGAGGACATTTCATATAATACAGAGGAAATTTCATATAAAAAAGAAAACTTCATAAAAAAAAGAGAAATTTTCATATAAAAAATATAAAATGATCTTTTCTAGGTAAAACACACCACTGGTCACAAATTTAGGTCAAACACACCACCCTTCCATTACCACAGGCCTATATAGCCCTGTATGGAAACATATTTGTTTAGATGAGGTTCTGTAAGGTTTCCACAGGAGAAAACTATCAATATATATATATATATATATATATATATATGTATGTATATATATATATATATATATATATATAAAAGAATATACTAGTGGTTTACTGTTTAATGCTGGTTGGTCTGATGTGCCACTGTTGAAACCTTCAGATCTTCCTTTATGTGAATTTACTCTGGTACCCTTCAAAACTGTTCGGCTCTGTGTTAAGAGTGGTACAGAGTGCATCTGTGATGGACAAGATACAGAGTTTGATCCTGGCCACAAGCAATTGTGCATTCGAAACATTCAGAAAGCAATGGCAAACTACCAAATGTATTTATATTGCCCAGAAAATCACTACAGCCATAAAATGCTTGGTAGATGGCTACGTTCATAAAAGGATATGCTACGAATGTTTTACCCTTCCAATCAACAAAATTCCAAATTCATTTTTTCAAGAATGATAATGCATCACAAATGTATAAATTTTGATCTTCACTATTTTATTTGATCTGTAAGAATTTATGTGCAAAAGCTGAAACAAAAATCTGGAAATATATTAACTTAATTTATATAGACTAAAACCATATTTTTAAGGCACCGTTTCTGAGACTGCTGTTGAGAGTCACTTCAGGTGCAATTCGGTAACAGTCTGAACGCCAATTTGAGTGGTGTCTCATATTTTAATAGTTAATAATTCTTGTAAACTATCCTAAAATGTGTGAATATTGGTACATTAGACAGAAGAAATACATAGTTGGCAACGATTATCAGCGATCCAGCACTTTGAAGAAGTAATCAACCTGAAATATAGCAAATAAAACAGAATTTGAAATTTAACTGTAGATATGAACGTATCATGATAATGAGAAACAACAGAACAGACTTTCGTAGAGCACATTTTAAGAAGGATGCAAAGATAGATGGGTCACACACTATAAAATACAGAATAGTATAACAAGGAAATAATGTAAATACAGACTCTGTAGCAATGGAGTCAGTCCTCTATGTTTTCAGAGCATGGGCATTTTTGGTTGTTAGCTGACCACAAGAGTTTTATTCTGCAAACCTAGAGTGATCAATGAATTAGCTGCCATATTACTGTGGTTCAAAAGAACGATCTAACGGTTTGTACATTACGGGGAAAAAAAAACTTGAAGATACTTGAGACAAAGTTACTTAGAGTAGGGTGGTTCATGATCTACATACATCTTACAAAGATGGTGGAAGATATCTGAACTTATACCAGGCATTTCCAACGAAGATGGATGTGTCAGGCCATTGGCGCAAATAAAACAGCGACACAACGCATTCCCATTTTCTGGGCTACATCCTGCTACAAGAGAGATCCAGCTGGAGTTTTAGAATGAACAATGAAAAAGAAGAAGATACCAGGCATTCCAAATTAAAGTCAACCAGTTGTTATGGAAATTGGGGCTTAACCCATTGAACCCTGATCAAGTAGCCCCTAAAATTCTACTTCCCTATTATGCTGATCAGGAAAACACAAAAAGTGCGCACAAGTATAACTAATAGCTAAATTTATTGCATAAATTATGATACACAATACAAATATTATTGTTTACCATAGTTGTTTCCTATGTACATGTGAGTCTAAACACATTAACAAGATACCATTCTGTACAAAATTTACTTGATATACTATATGGGACATACCCTTTTTATGCTCTCTGAGCAATTATGATCAATCCCAAATGTGAACACATCTAGTGATCATTAATTAGTCTAACTAATTCACTGATTAAAACACAAAGTAGATTGTCCTATTCAATTTTCATGTCATTTTTTAGAATATTCACCATGTAAATCTAAAAAAAAATATTCTCTAAATCACATATTACAAATTTAACAGCTTATTCTGAATGTCTTTTAGAATACAATATTATCATTTTCTGGAGGTAGTAGTGGCTGGATAGTGGCGAAAGATAACTGCAACCTGCACTACATTTTGATTGTAAAGCTCTGATATAACCAAATTGGACTACACACCTGTTATTCTTTACCAAAATGTTGACTCTTAGTTCGGCCACACAGGAGGCATTTCAGCTATTGTAGTCCTGAAGGGCGTTACAGACCTGACATATTTATTACCCAGCGCTGAATGAAATAATTCGCGTGGAGGCTTGGATTTCGCTTCTGGTTCAAAGATACCGTTTCTCAATTTTGCGAATTTTATACAGCAGCCAGAGTTTGTGCATTTGCAAGCACAACTCAACATTTTCCATCGTCATATTTTTGTACAAGTCCTATTAGGTTGTCATTGTTTTTGACCAGTGCACATTCAATATTTATACAGGTAAGACAATTTCGTTGTTCTTCATGTTAATTTAGTAGGCCTAATATCATTACTTTACATACAGTGTCAAATTTGTTAGATCATCGTTTACCATAAGAATGTGCAAAATAAACCTATTATGCCACGATCAAACACTAGTTTAGCATGTATATCTAGTTAGATCTCATTTTACTTGTGCAAATATGATCGAAATTAGTTACATTGCGCAATTAGATCATGTAAAAGATTCATTCTTTGTGTAGCATTAACGCTACGAACCTGTCTTCATGATAATTTTTCTATTCGTGGTCGGCAAATATAAGTCCAAAATAAACCTATTATGCCACCATCAAATACTAGTTTAGCTTGTATATCTAGTTAGATCTCATTTTACTTGTGCAAATATGATCAAAATTAGTTACATTGCGCAATTAGATCATGTAAAAGATTCATTCTTTGTGTAGCATTAACGCTACGAACTTGTCTTCATGATAATTTTTCAATTGGTTGTCGGCAAATATTAAGTCCAAAATAAACCTATTATGCCACCATCAAACACTAGTTTAGCATGTATATCTAGTTAGATCTCATTTTACTTGTGCAAATATGATCGAAATTAGTTACATTGCGCAATTAGATCATGTAAAAGATTCATTCTTTGTGTAGCATTAACGTTACGAACTTGTCTTCATGATAATTTTTCTATTCGTGGTCGGCAAATATAAGTCCAAAATAAACCTATTATGCCACCATCAAATACTAGTTTAGCTTGTATATCTAGTTAGATCTCATTTTACTTGTGCAAATATGATCGAAATTAGTTACATTGCGCAATTAGATCATGTAAAAGATTCATTCTTTGTGTAGCATTAACGCTACGAACTTGTCTTCATGATAATTTTTCTATTCGTGGTCGGCAAATATAAGTCCAAAATAAACCTATTATGCCACCATCAAACACTAGTTTAGCATGTATATCTAGTTAGATCTCAATTTACTTGTGCAAATATGATCGAAATTTGTTACATTGCGCAATTAGATCATGTAAAAGATTCATTCTTTGTGTAGCATTAACGCTACGAACTTGTCTTCATGATAATTTTTCTATTCGTGGTCGGCAAATATAAATCCAAAATAAACCTATTATGCCACCATCAAATACTAGTTTAGCATGTATATCTAGTTAGATCTCATTTTACTTGTGCAAATATGATCGAAATTAGTTACATTGTGCAATTAGATCATGTAAAAGATTCATTCTTTGTGTAGCATTAACGCTACGAACTTGTCTTCATGATAATTTTTCAATTGGTTGTCGGCAAATATTAAGTCCAAAATAAACCTATTATGCCACCATCAAACACTAGTTTAGCATGTATATCTAGTTAGATCTCAATTTACTTGTGCAAATATGATCGAAATTAGTTACATTGCGCAATTAGATCATGTAAAAGATTCATTCTTTGTGTAGCATTAACGCTAAGAACTTGTTCTGTGTGATAGTTATCAATCGCGGTTGTTTCCCCATAACCGTTCGAATAAGTTCGTTGCATGCTACACATACACAGAAAAGTAATTTACTATTGTAATAAGTATATGTTATACGTTTCTTTTGTGAAAATGTGTTAATAATATTTTTAAATTTATTTCAAAACAGGATGGATCACTGCAGTTCACTACACATGCGATTTTTGAATGATTTGTGCAGAATGTGTGTAGGAAGAACATTATCTAAGAAAGATAAAAGGATGCAGAAGAAACCACGGTCCTGTAGCTTATATCAAAGTGACCTGGCTAGTATTTATGGGATACATATCATGGACGATAGTGAAACAAAACATTCAACCACATTGTGTGTCAAGTGTGTAATGCGAAATCATAAACTCAAAATCAACAAGGATAGTAAATCTCTAGCTCGAGCCAAATTGATAGCTACTAACAGTGCCCACATCTGGATGGATTTTAATCCTAACCTAACTGTTTTAGAATGTTCCGTGTGTAGTCATCATCAAAGTATGAACTGTGGCAGCATAAAAAGAAAGAGAGTTTTTGATAATTCTGATAATGATCATGATGTATCTGTGTCTGTGTTATTTCCTGCTACAGAAACAGAGAAACAGAGGAAGATATTCTAATGTCAGTGACAGCAAGATTGTCTCCACAACTCACCAATAGTAATAACAATCCAACAAATTTAACAGTACCCACAGCTCGCCGTTGTCTTCAATATAATAATGGAATATTTTCCACATTTGCAACAACTGCAAATCCACAATGTAGCTATACCAGCACACCTTCCATATTTACACCTGCATTTGCACATCTTCACTGTAACAGCACACCTTCCACATTTACAACACCTGCATATCCACAATGTAGTTATACCAGCACACCCTCCACATATTTTAGACCTTCAACGCCCAATAACATACACGATTCTGCTATATCTAGCATATATCCTGCAGTTACAACATGTACAGTTTCTGAATTCAGAAAGTTAACATCAGACAGCGCCACTTCTCCCATGATAAAACATGACTTTAGTTTTTAAAAATCTATCAGCAAACCTATATCAGAACCATTGACAAATAAGGAGGAATTATTACTCACACATCTAATTAGAAGGAAGCTTTACAACAACCCTAATAAACTTTTATGGTGCAAAACAGGAGGACAACCTTTAGTGTTTCAAAGAATAATAGTTCCACGAAAACAAACAAATCTAAACAAAGTTAAGAGGTTCTAAAAACACTTAATATGAAGAAAGAATTACTAAGAGAAATCAAGATTAGACAAATAAAATATTTTGGACACATTAAAGAAAAGACACCTTATTGAAGACCTTACTTGAAGGTAAAGTCAAAGGGAAACGAGCACGAGGTAGACAGAGATACGCGATACGCGTGGGAGAATAACATCACAAGATGGACAGGGTACAGTCTAGCAGAGTGCATCACCAAAACAAGAGGCAGGGGATGTTGAGATCTGTTGCAGCCAACCTTTGTTGCAGAAATGGTACTAGATGATGTCTACCTGCCAAGTTTCTGGCTTGCCTCCCCTGATTTCACCAGGGGACAATTGAAGGGTTTCTCTTATTTCCCTTGAATTTTCTAATTGCAATTGAATTGACAGTGGGCGTGAACAGTGAACACACCCACCTCTGGTTTATTGATATCTCCTTAAAAACTAAAAGTCTGTCAAGTTTTAGGTGTGACTAACGTCCGAGGTTTAAAGAAGTGTATCATAAGATGTATATTTTACTCAAACTTTTAAAAAAGAAATTTTCTTTGATTTTCTGCATAACATTTCATTTTTAAAACAATTAACAACTCAGACAATAAACAAATGTATGTCATTCTGATATACCAATTTCGCACAATGCAAAGCTTACTCTATGATGTCAGCAATTTTTTTACATAAGGTGAGTGATTTTATTTATATGGAGTATCGATTTGCAATATTAAAATCTGTAATTTCGGTATATCAGGGAACACAATAGTTTACATATAGAAGACATTTTTGGGATCTCGGGTTCTAAGGGTAAGTATGCCACCAGTAGCTGAAAATCAATTTCTTGATTGGTCTACTGTTCCCAATTAACCAAATATTTCCATTTGAACTTGAAATCCACCAAAGACAGATGTGTCAGGACATTGACGTAAATAAAACAGCAATACAACGCATTTACATTCTGCTGGCAATATAGTAGGCCCATTGTCCTGTTACAAAGAGAGATCCTGTGAAAGTTTAAGAATGAATGCTAAAGAAAAAGAACTTGAAATGAAACTTTGGACCACCAAACTCAGAAGTCAGTGTGCTAACCACTGATCTGTCCTTCAATGTGGATATTGAAATGTATCATCATCCTTTGTAGGTCTCTCTTGTGAGATTAGTCGATAGAGACCCTGAGACTGGAGAGAAAATTGCATCCAGTACTGCTTGCAACAGCAACACTTGGAAAGATTTATTAGACTCGTTAAGTTATCAGAACTATCAGTATACATACCATTCATAACTACTGATACACCAGGAACATATGGGGATGCTGGGAGTATAGGGATCTTGATTGGCTAACATTATGAGTCAGTTGTTGTGTCTTACAAAAGTAAATTACGAATATAGAGTACCTAGAATTCTTTTACCTCTAATGGAGCATCTTCTGGCAGATCTGTACAGTGGACAGCATTCTGCACTTTATTTACACCAAATAAAGCTCTAATTGTTCTTGGGCGAAGGTGGCGTGCAATCTCCTGTAAAATCAGAGAAATCTTCATGAATTGATCATGGATCATTCATAAAAATCACTAAACCAAACACAACTTGAACCCTATAAATTGATTTGACATCTTGTAAGTAATCAAAGATAGAGCACTTACTAACTTTGGTAGGAACATCCTCAATATCATCACAAAGTTCGATCTCTGTGTCAAAGGTTGGCTGCTATGGACCTCCAACATTCTATGGTATTCTCAGGATTCTTCTATAGTACTTCATTTCGAAAGCCTCTATCTTCTTGGCTACAGGTTTATAAAGTCTCCTGCGCTGTTTACGTTAGCTCCTAGATTTTAAATATTTATCACTTCTTCTAAGACATTGTTATCAATATTAATTCTAAGATCTTGTTTTTAATTTGTTGATTGTTCTTATCTTCATCTTTTTCATATTTAGAAACAGAAGCAGATAAGAAAGTTTAATAGAGTATTACACATAGGAATCTTGAATTAGATAACATGTTTCAATAGGGTATTGCACACATAGGAATCTTGAATTAGATAACAAGTTTTAATAGGGTATTGTACACATAGGAATCTTGAAGTAGATAACAAGGTTTAATAGGGTATTGCACACATAGGAATCTTGAAGTAGATAACAAGGTTTAATAGGGTATTGTACACATAGGATTGTGAATTAGATAACACATTTTAATAGGGTATTGTACACATAGGAATCTTGAAGTAGATAACAAGGTTTAATAGAATATTGTACACATAGGAATCTTGAATTAGATAACAAGCTTTAATAGGGTATTGTACACATAGAAGTATTGAAGAAGATAATGAGGTTTAATAGGGTATTGTACACCAGGGAGTCCTGAAGCAGATAACAAGGTTTAATATCTCAGGATTTGTGAGCCAAATATTCCTGAAATAGATGGCCAGGTTGATGTTTCTGGTAAACCTAAAGTAAATGGTCAGGACTGATATTAAGGATTATTATTTGTCAGAAAGTCTAAAAATATATGAACTAGAAGTATGAATTTTAGGTACACCTGGGTGATAATTTGTTTCTGTCTGCCATAATGTTCTGTATGTAAATAATGACTATAGAATTGTGTGTACATGCATGCGGGTATGTCATAGTGTATATGTGTGTGACATTTTACTCATGTATTAGTTGCTCATAAATCTTAGAATGCTTACAGTATCCATAGGTCCACAGTGCTCTCGGAAAGCCATAGCAACATGTTCAGAATTTTTTCCTAAGATCTCCATTGCAATAACTGGTCCAGAGGTCAGTTCATTGACCATTCCAGGATACTCATGCACAACTCCTTTATACACCTATTAACAAGAAATATTATTGGTGAATTTTATTTAGTAAAGACAACTTTATTCTTTCTTTATTCTACGCGTGATAAAGAAGACTCTGATCATTACATCTTGTGACATCCTGAATAAAACAACAATCCCTACACTTTGTTTGATCAACTGGCACTCCTCAGTGCCAAACAGTGGGAGCTCTTGATTAAAAATCTGCTTTGCTGAATTAAGGACAGACATGGTATCATTTCATAAAATCATGAAGAGCATGATTAGTGAAAGTTTTCATTACTTATGATTTTTTTAAAGTGTTCATTCTCAAATTCCATTTTATCTCTCTTATAGCAAGACAATGGTCTTACTAGGTGCCTAGTAAGATGTCCTCTTCTTCTTCATTAATTCTTAAACTCCTGCAGATTAGCAGAATGTAGTTGAGAAAATATAGATGTGATGTGTTATGTTGCCACTGTATTTGCACCAATTCAAACCTTAACCTGATACATCTGGCCTTGGCAAAGGTAACTAATACATTCAGTGTCTTTACTACTTCTGTTTAATGGTGATGCCTGTAGCCATATCCCTAGTTGGCCAATGCAACTGGTGGCCATTGCAAGCAGGTCACAACCTCAAACATATCCACAGTCATACTTGCTTCCTTTTTTGCCACTGTTTGTGTCCTTTTTGACATAGCCACAGATGTCTACTCATTCATAATTAATTTTTGCAAAGAGGAGAAAATACATAGAAGATTCACATCATTGTACTCAGGTTAGCACTCTGTGACCAGTGTCGTACAGGTGTCAACTCATACAGATTTTCCGTATTGATATGGATTTCAGGCCCCTTCCAAAAAATACCCACTTTTTTAAACACACCCCCCAATTTAAAAAAAAGATCAATTGGTGTTAAATTTCCTAGTAATTATTACTAATGCTGACATTTTTTTTTATCTCACACGCATGAATTGATGAAAAAAATGTTTTTAAAAATTAAAAAAAAATTAATTGGAGATTGTTTTGGGAGTGGAATTTTTGGATGCTAAATACGAACATTTTTTATTGAAATACAGAAATAGATTGTTAAAAATATGGATTTATGAAAAAAATAAGTTGACAGTTATGAGTGTCATCCTCCAAAGAATCAACATTTACTCATAAAATAAAAGAGTGACATGTGCATGTTGTTTTAGTTCTGCCCAAACTAACTTCTGATCTGTGCCTGCAGAAACAAACTTAGTGGCGACATTGGACACAAGTATTCATAAAATACATAATTGTATTTTATAGAGATCCTGAGTGATAATGAGTTGGTCGCTTTTATTCCCTGTGCCAATTAATGGAGTTTACACTGTTTTGGTTCATAGTTGCCACTTTTTCAAATAACTCGATAGATCTGTGACCAGAATATTTTTTCAAATTCATTAGCTCTGCTACACTTATTGAGAGTGTAATCTTTGATAGTCTTCTATGTTGGAGGCTGGTTTTGCAGGGACTTAAAACTTTAGGCATGGTGTTTAAAAAAATAACTAATTTCCTCCAAGCAGAAATGTTTTCTTGATTCCAGTAGGTTTTCACTACAAAATAATTCATGTTAATCTGTACTTTTTAAGATGCAGAATAGGACAGGCAAAAACAACATTCAGAAAAATGAAAAATATACTGTGTAATATGACCTTATCATTAGAGGTGAGAAAGAGAGTTCTGCAGTGCTATATAACCCCTATACTAACATATTGGTGCGAGCCTTGGACAATAAACAAACTGGAAAGTGGGAAATTAGAGGCAACAGATGTGGTTCTACAGAAGAATGCTGAGAATACTATCGACAGCCAGAAAAACTAATGTAGAGGGGTTGAAAGAGTCAAATGCGAAACAGACCTTAATCAACAATATAAGAAAAAGGCAATCTTCTTTTTTTGGCCACTTCATGAGAGAGGCAGGTTTAGAGAACATAGTCACAACAGGCAAAATTGAAGGCAACAGAGACAGAGGGTGACAACGTGAGAAAATATTAGACAGTTTGACAACCTGGCACAGCAAGGAAACAACAATGACTTTGATACATAATGCTGTGGACAGAGAGCTGTGGAGAGCTATGACTGCCTACGCCAATTGGCATGGCACCTGATGATGATGATGATGAATCTGTACTTTATTATTCAGACAAGTCTGTATCCATGATACCTGTGCAGATGAAGCAAAGGTTTGATCAGTATGTATCCTGTCCCTAACAAATCAAACACTTCTAATATCCCTGAGCCATATAATATTACACAAAATGTAACAATTTAATTGCCTACTTCATAAAACTCTTCCACATTGGCCTTTTCCATGTAAAACATCTGAATTGTGTTGATTGTAAACCCTGCATCTTGAATATTGTTAATAATTTTCCCTGCATTTCCTGTGGATTTATAAGAACAATTTGTAAAAATGAACTCAATTAAAACATGGGCAATAATAACTTTATGTTAAAACCCTATATTGCCTATTGCCCTTTATAAATGACAAATTACATGATCATCTATAGTATGACCAGAGGTCATTTTAAAGTGACAGTATACACTACAAATGGAAATTAGGCTTTAAACATGGTTGTGGTGTTTAAAAATAGCATGTTGTGCCCTCTGGTAAGTAACAAATTGGGGTGACAATAAAAATAAAAATATTTAAAAATCATGCAAGTAATTAAGTTAAGTTCATAAAGTACAGCTAAATAGGCAAATGTTGGGGAGCATTGATTTTATTGCCTGTGAAATTCTGGAAACATCATCCTGTATAACAGCTCAAATAACCCTTAAATTTTGAATTGTTTATAATTAGTGCTTTACTAAACCATAGGCCAGTACTAAACACTAAAAAATAAATACTAAAGGTAAATACCTGTGTACTTAATGAAATATGATGTACATTCTGTAAAAAATTACACACAATCTGTACAAGCAGCCCTATGTCACTGAATTTCCCCAAATGTACTCTTTCCCTCACTAGAGAAATAATTGACTAGTGTTCCATAGAAGTAAGTAAGAAAATAAAGAATATGGAATTGGTTAAATAGGTTTTATAGAGATCCTACAACAGAAAAATAAATGTTTCGATCAAAAGGTCTTTGCCAAGATAGGGACGACAAACAAAGTAAAGAGCACAAATATAGGTTGGTCCTACAAATACTGTGATGACAATTATTGCTACTGCTTGGTTCTTTCATGTGAACCAGACTCATGAACACAAAGCAAATGGCATAATCATTTCGCTATGGTGGCTCATTTCTGTAGCATGATTGTGACAAGTGGTTTGTGGGCAAAGGCAGCATAGAAAACTGACCCATCAATCATGATGTCTCTGTCAGAATGTGTTGTTTATCATCAATACATTCTCCATGACAATACAATCCTGAATGCTGTAAGTACATATTAATTACAGAAGTTGCAACACTGTATTTTCAGTATGTCACAAAGTATTAAATGTTTCCTTATCTTTAATTGGTGCTCACTCTCTTAAACTGAATGTATCTGAGCACTTTCACACAACAGTTTTATCAACAATCACAAACTATAACGTAGCAGTTTCATTGATGATTAGTAATTTTTCCCTTTAACACAGCAGCTTCATAGAGATAAAGTAGTTTTCTCTTTTAGATAGAATTTTCATCCAAGAATAATAATTTCATTGATTATATTAGTAATTTTTCCAAACTTTTATACAGCAGCTCATCAACAAATAGGAATGTTCCTTTCATAGATCTGCTTCATAGATGATTTTTTCATTTCCCAATTCACAAAGTACATCCTCAATTAGGGTTCCATAACTTTCACAAAGCAATTTTATTGATGACTAGTAATTTTACTATCTTTCAAAGATTACAATTTTTTCCTAACTTTCCCACAGTATCTTTGTCAAAGACTAAAATTTGCCCTACCAGTAACTGAACATTTCCGCTGTTTTGAATAGGTTATTTACTCACAGAGAATTGAACCCATATGTATTGGTGACTGAATCCAACACACAGACCTTATGCAAGAGCACAAAATTTTTTTAAATGTGTTTCAATACTTGCCAGCTTTTATAGCATGTGGTTTGATTACACAGCATGTTGACTCAGATCCGAGGACACAGTTTGGAAATGTCTGCTTCTTGTTGGATGGAAAGAAAAATTCAAGTTCTCTTGCTGCCGAGGATGGACTGTCTGATCCATGAACAGCATTATGGATGATGTCTGAATCAAGAAATAGTTCTTGCAAATAATGGATGCATTAACATATTTCAAAATTAATGAATTCAGAGTTCACTGTTAAGTTAATCAATAATAGGTAATAACTGCAGCAAAAATGTCATCCAATAGGCAAAACTTGGATAAGAGCAATATAATTTTTATGATCATTGGTAACACACAAAACACACACAAATAAATGTTTTGACCAAAAGGCCTTTATCAAGAACACAACATAGCACATGATGAATAAGAAATGGCACTGTCTAAATTTAAATATTAATGGCTAGATGGAATAATCTGGTTTGTTTTTGTGTGTGTTATCATGTGTGTTAGCAGTGATTAGCAAAACCTCGTTAATCATTTCCAAGTTTCGACTGTTAAGTTACCATTTTGATCTAGTGCATCGATCAAATTAAACTGAGGTCAAATGTAAAATCTAAATAACAAAGGTTAACTGACACAGACTTCAGCACTTTCTGTCTCTTAGATTGATGGAGCCTTTGAAAATTTTAATTTGCTACTGACCCGCACGTGAAAATTCTGAGTCTCACCGTTGGTCCAATAGATTAATCACCATGCAACAGCAAAGCCCCAGCAGATGACATGCAATTGAGGCTTTTCTTTTTTAGGAGCCCCACAGCACTACATATATACAACTATGTATTCAGTAGACCAACACCATTGCATCTATACAACTATGTATTTAGTAGCCCCACTGCACTATACAACTACATATTTAGGAACCCCACAGCACTACATATATACAACTATGTATTTAGTAGACTCACACCATTGCATCTATACAACTATGTATTTAGTAGCCCCACAGTACTGCATCTATAAAACTATGTATTTAGTAGTCACACAGCACTGCATCTATACAACTATGTATTTAGTAGTCACACAGCACTGCATCTATACAACAATGTATTATTGGTCCCACAGCACTGCATCTATGCAACTGTGTATTTTTTCCCTTTGAACAGAAGGCTTTATCTCATAACTTTACACACCAATGAGTATTGGAGCCCTCTGGATATGAAATAAAGCTCTGGAGAAAGTTCTTAATTAAACAAATAGATACGAGAGCTCTATTGATTGCAATTCATGTGGATCAAAATAAACAAATCATCTCGATGTTTTCCTCCAACTAGTATCTTTTGTCTGTTGCTCTATGGCCATCAAAGTAATTCTTCTAGTCTTCGACAAGGTATCATGTCTTTTTATATACCAAAAATATTTTGTCTTGTTTGTAATTTTCCTTGGTAATTATTTTTTCATTTCTAATTTTTCTAGAACATCTTGTTAGTATCTCTTCTTGCATGTCACATCTTAAAGATAATTATGGCAGGGATAACAGTGATCAAAAGCATCAGCAAATCACCATATCAATTTGATTCTGGTTAAATCTGACCTTTCCCAAACCGAGCCCTGAGAGATGTTGCTGCCTCTGCTCTGGCCTTGGATGGATCTGCTGGACCAACCATCTCTTGCCAGCGCTGCACTGCATTCTCACCCACAAGTTCAAAGGCTAATACTGAACCACTGGTCACAAAGTTCACGACAGCACTGAGAATATGGAATGTTTAAAAAAATATAATAAACAGTACTTGAATAAATAAAAATTATAATTTATATTATCAATTAATAACAAGAGAATATAAAATTATGTACTTAATAAATAATAACAGAGCATAAAATATTTACCATACTCAATAAATAAGAACAAAGGATACAATTTATCTACTGAACTCAATGAATAACAACGAAACATAAAATTTATTTACTCAATAAATAACAAAAATGTATAACGTACTGGACGAGAAACAAATATAGGTGCATTGAGACAATTTCAAATTATATCTGGTATTTAACATTTTCACTGCTACTGATGACTTCTGTTGTTGAAATACAAAATCTCTGAAACTGCCATGGGCAAATTTTGTCATCAGTGAATATGACATTTTTTCATGAGAAGTTTTTCTGCCTCCACACCAGTTTTATTCAGTGTGAGATTTCTTAATTATTACAAATATAATTCTAAAATTTCCACAGTAGATGGATGTGTTGGGCCACTGGCGCAAATAAAACAATGACACAATGCATTTCCATTCTCTGGACTACATTCTGCTGGAAATCTAATAGGACCATGGTCCTGCTACAAGACAGATCCAGCAGGAGTTAGAGAATAAATGTTGAAGAAGAAGATTCTAAAATTATGGAGCTGGTTATTGAATTGATTCAACATCGATAATTGGAAAGTAATTATTTTATATCGGTTTCTAACAAACACTTCAAAGTAAGTGATGTAGCTATTGCTACCATGTCAAATTGACTCTTATTTATACTTTTTTAGCAAGCAATAGTGATAATACAGACTTGGAATCAGATACAGAATTGGACTGTGATTCAAGAATGATGGATATAGATCAATACAATATAGGTCTATGGGTCCATGAGCGAGTGATGGATACCTACTTTGAAAATGGTAGTGTGGAACTGCCACGTCTAGCCAAAATCATTCATAAAATAATTTGGAATTATTTTTATTGGAAATAATTGGAAATGAAACTTTTTTGATAAAAGTTTGAGAGAAATGTTTTTGGAAAGCTTATTCATGTCTGAAATTTTTCTGAAACCTTCAAAGAGTTAACAGCCAATATTATTGGTTGATTTTAAAAAATAATTTCTTGACACCATCATTGGCAAAACTCATACCTTAAAGTGGCAGTGTGAAAACACTTAGATTAAAAATGTATGGTAGCAAAGTATTAAAGAGCTAACGAGTTATCCAACAACCTACTTCACAGAATTGAGATCATTTCTGTCCTGATAGAGTCTGAAGGCATCTGTCTGATTGATTCTACACAATCGCAACTTTGCAATATTAAGTCCACTATCATATATAGTTTCAATAATATCCCCCATTTTGTCAAGGGTGTCAGGGTTAATGAATCCAAGAGTTCTGTTGGTCATAAATAAAAAGAATTATATAAAATTTAAGTCTATAAATAGTTGGTTAGAATACCTGCATACTTGTAAAGATTTTATGCATATTATACAGAAAATAATCAAGTTATATCCAATACACCTGTATTAACCTTTAGTGGGTTACCTTTATTATTCTTTATACAGAATATGCACAGAATAAGAGGTTGATGGACGCATGTGGTTGCATCTGTGGGTCTCACCAATGGACCCATGCAACAGAAAACCTTAGTGGATGACATGCCGTTATATTGAGGTTATCTTCTTAGAGAAGCTTCATGGCACGTCATCTATACAATTATGCTTTTATTTTGTTGTTGAAATGTGTTTCATGTTTACCTGAAAATATATATATGCACCCTCTGTCGTTGGGAGGGAGCCAGAGATGTACTGTGCAGCAATGGGGAGGAGGAAACTGACAGCACTGTTTTTTCCTATGGCTGAAACCCATCATAGAGGCACAGTGACTCCTTTTGACTTGAACATTTGGTTGCATGCCTGGAGCAATAGAGAAGTTTGGCATAACCAGTAGTCAATTAGTGGCAGGGAATGAGCACAGTGAACCCTATATTAGCTACAGTGTCTAGGAGCAGTTCATAGGTTGAAACCTACCTTCCTGGAGGTGTGATTGTTATTCTCTGGCTCTGTCCCGGGGTGGGCCGAAAATCCACAGACTGTCCAGCAATATAATGCCATTTAATGGGACATAAGCCCATGGACCGCTGGATCAGCAACCAACCAACCAAGAGGTTGATGGTGGTATGATGATGAAGTAAACCCTTTAACTGTGAGCAGGTAGCACTTGACAACTCATAGACTCTCTGATTAAAACAAAGGTCCTCCTCAATTGAGTAACCAAGGTGACACACCCGAACTGGTATGTGTCCAAGGCTTTTTGTCTCAAATGCATGTTTGTGTTAGGTGAATTTATAAATGTATGTTTAATGCCTGAAAAGGCATTCCAATGAGGTAGTATCTCAGAATCATCATATCCTGCCTGAAGTGTAGTACTGTCTATACTTCTGGGCCAACTAGTTCATCAATCTTCGGTCAGAGGTATTGACCCATCTGCAGTGCTGGCACATCTAGCATTCCCCGTCACCTAGAAGTCTGTCACAAAAGAACAAAGGTGCAATGTCTGCTGGACTGCATCTCTTCATTATCTTTGGGGACAATTTGACAGAAGATAAAAGTAAATAACAATAGAGACAAAACATGCAGTGACAATGCTAATATTGTTTCCACAAGTAACAGGTTTATCAGCCTATTTTCCAACTTTCTTTGGTCACCTCCTACGACATGCCTGGAAGGAAGATAACACCCCTTCTTTGCATTCTGAACTAGAAGTCTAATCTCCAATTGTTATACTGGCAGAATTTAGAGGTCATTTTAGGCTTAAATACAGAATAATCTTTCCAGATGTTGACAGGCATAGCTTATAAATATTCATCACAATAAAAATATTTCTTCTGAAAATCTGATGACCTGTGATAAGATATTAATAATAGATTGTTTAATGTACAGATATTTACTAAACATGGAATATTTTATTTTATAAATGTTTAACTAAACATAGAATATTCCATATTATAAATGTTTATTAAACACAGGATACTATCTGTATTTTTAACTATGTTTAATATGCATATAACA
Organism: Meghimatium bilineatum; assembly: GCA_034231615.1. Lineage (NCBI taxonomy): Eukaryota > Metazoa > Mollusca > Gastropoda > Stylommatophora > Philomycidae > Meghimatium > Meghimatium bilineatum. Next base: position 59,645,600 of record CM067299.1, on the reverse strand, counting down.
TATGACTGCAAAATATTTCCTGCCATGATGTAAATTTTTCAAATGAAGTTACCTTTCTAATCTGCTCATAAGTTTCCTCTTTGTAAATTCATCTCCAAAATCCACAATTTTAAGCTGCCTGCCCAAGATATTGACTGAAGCACCAATATGCAGGTCTTGAAGTTCAATAGAACATGCTGCTAGATTTGTCTTCAGAAACATCTTTCTGGTTTTCACATCAAACTGTATTATAAGAAATGTATTAGGGTATGATACACACAAATTTAAGCAATTAAGAGAATATTACATAAAAACACACAAGATATAAAGAATAGATTATTTTCTAGGAGTTGGACTACAATTTTCCTGGGATGTGGGATGGAATATATGAAAGAAGAGAGAATAAAATTGTGTTCAACCCAGTGTTTATTATTTAACCCATCAGCTCAATCAGTTGATGGTGTTTTTTAACAGTGCAGTTCCAGGTAGTCCTTTTCACAGCATATTAGACTTAACGTAAAACACAGGTTTATATTCCGTTTTAATGGGACACCACAGACTATATCTAAAACTAGTGGGTAATGATAGGCAATGATGAGCACACAAGAAATCATAAAAATTACAATACACAAATCACATTCAACGTTTCAACCAAAAGTTTTTCCATTCGTCATCTTTTGATGTTTTGTTTGTGTCTTGATAAAGACCTTTTGGTTGAAACATTGAATGTGATTTGTGTATTGTAATTTTTATGATTTCTTGTGTGCTCATCATTGCCTATCATTACCCACTAGTTTTAGATATAGTCTGTGGTGTCCCATTAAAACGGAATATAAACCTGTATTTTTCGTAAGTCTAATTGTTGTTACATTTCACGCAGTTACCTTGTATTGCTTTTCACAGCATAGTAGATTAAGATCATAGTATGTTCTCACAGCATAGTAGATTAAGATCAAAGTATGTCTCCCATGAATATCTTAGCATCTGGAAGCACTCCTTGCAACAGTAATGAGTTTATCGGTCAAAAGAAAGTTCAGCACAATCATAGCAGCCATTTTGTAACTATGAATGCAGTGGCAGAGTGACATCACAAATTACTTAAAATTTCACACATTTGTGTGAAAAATTTGTGCACATTTCTTAGAAAGTGTGAAATGCAGACTTCATCCCTAGGAAAGAACCCAAGAAAACGTTGGTTGAAGACACAGAAATTGAAGTACATAAGAAAAAAAGATGAAGAAACGAAAATTGAAGTACATAAGAAAACATTAGAAGAGACACAAATGAAGTATACAAAAAAACAATAAAGACACACAAATTTAAATATTTACGGTAAGTACACAAGTAAACATTTGATTTAAAAAGCTATTGTTACTCCAAGCTTTCCTTTTAAGGGGTGCAGGGAGGCTTTTTATAGGTAGTGGAAACAAAAGCCACTTTGCCATAACAGTTGCCATGCCACTACCTGTACAGTATGGATTTCTATTGTACCTACAAAAGATAAAATCCTGTTCCAACTGGTGGTTTGAATCCAAGAACCCATATATATTTCATTGTTCCAAGACCAGAGTTCTAGCCAATCGACCACTCACTGCATCTACATTAGATAAAGTCACACAAATTGAAGTACAGTCCATAGCTGTAAACTTAAAGATGGGTCATTCTGTATTTTAACCCAAAATATTTCCTCAAATTATATATTTCTACCAAAAATTCTGTCCATATTTTATATATATATAGAGTACTTTACTAAAGGTCAATACAGCCATATTCAATGAAACCTGATTTTTCTCTGTACAAATACAGCAATATGTAATAGTTGACATGTATGAATACAACAGAGATAATGAGGTAGGATAAAACACATGCCTAAACTCAACTGCCTTATGACACGCATGTCAGTGTTACTATCCCTTGCTCCTCTCTCAGGTCTAAGCAAGACATAGACAGTAATCAGATCTTAAAATCTTTGTATTTTGCATTATTCCACATGCAAATTATGATGCTGGATCTGTTTAGCCAGCAGTTATTGAGAGCCCACGTGACGAATATGAATGTTCTATGTTTGTGTTCCTGAGGATACTTTAATACTTGTACAGGATGTTCGTTGATGTTGTAATAGTCTTTGTTTCGATTGGTTCGTTCTCAGTGACTTGAATACACAGGTTGAATGTCTTGACGAGATCACATCTTTTTTTGGGGATGTGGTTGGTCAAGTATGGAAAACCTGTCTACATGTGTTGCAAAGCAATTCGGTGCTGCTGGAACGGACCTGGTTCAATTCCCGTCAGCTGTAAGAATTATTTTCATTTATCCTCATGCTTCCTACTTGAATTTAGAAGTTATTGGGCACAGTTTGTCAGGACTCTGCTTTTAAATTAAAAAATATAGGACCCATTACCAAGCGGACAATAGAATTTACAGTTGTTCTACAGGATGTGAGCTAGTGTGATGGAAGCTGATATCTTCAATACTTCCTGGTGAAATGTTAAGAAATAAAGAATAAATCATACTTACCATTTCAATGCTTTTACTTCGTGAATAGTAAAAAAACTGGAAAGTTCTTGTACGTGCAGCAAGCTCCTCATACCATTCCACAATAAATGCAAATCTTGCATCATCAGCCTAAAATTACATTCCAAAGAAAATTGTATGAGACAGATATGAATATAAACTGGAAACTTGTAGATTTCAAATTTTCCACTCTATATCAATATATATATATATATATATAAATACAGTCTCCAGCTCTGTGGCGGAGTGGTACAGAATGTCCTTGGAATGCCATTAAAACAAATTGGTGTTTAGCAGTCTGGAAGGATATGTTACCATTTGTTCTTCTATCTTCTTTACAGTGAGAACAGTCACATTTTTAATTTGTTTAATTATAGTGTGACTTGTTATCGCTGAGCTGTATATTTTGTTAGTTTGTCTGTGTGTTCTGCTAAAGAGTTAAGTAATTTGGAATAATCAAGTTCCATTTCTGCAATGAAGGTTGGTTGCAACAAACTTCCAACATCCTCTATCTATTTGCTTTGTGGTACATTCTATTAGGCTGTATCCTGTCCATCTTGTGATGTTTTCCTCCCACTTGGATCTCTTGTTCACCTCACCTCACACTACCATCAAAGTAAAGTTTTTAACAAGGTGTCATGTCTTTTAATATGTCCAAAATATTTTATTTCTTTTATTTCTGCTTCCTATAATATTTCTTTTTTTTATATACAGTGTTGTCAGAATTTGGAACATATTGCAAGAAATAGCCCACTTTCCGTAAATTGATGCATGGATGCACCCTGCATCGCTATCCTCAAAGCTTCATTCAACATAAACAGTGTTCCCCTCACCCACATCAGCTAAGTCTTTCATGCTAGCATTGTTATGCTCATATTCTCTGCCACTGATCTACTGTTTATATAATAATTGCTATGACATGGAACTTAATCATTGTTTGTACTCCATATTTCAATATTTGAATTATATTTATCCTAATTAATGTGTGACTTTGTGTGATTTTGTCATACCTGGCATGGCTGCTCACTTTTAGAAAAATCTATAATTTGGGGATAAAATACCCTTATTTGAATATCAAAATTCTAGATATTGTGCATCAATATTTTCTCCATGCATTAGAATTCAAAAGGGTACTAACTATGTTTAATAATATCTGAGAACTGACAGTGAAATCAAGCTTTTTTAGAGATATATGGTTATACAGTACAGCATTATTCAGTGGTATATAATTAATTATATGGTACCAGTGTTTTTCAGTGGTATAGGATTATATGGTACCAGAGAGTTTTTCAGTGGTATAGGATTATATGGTATTAGTGTTTTCAGTGGTATAGGATTATATGGTACCAGTGTTTTTCAGTGGTATAGGATTATATGGTACCAGAGAGTTTTTCAGTGGTATAGGATTATATGGTACCAGAGAGTTTTTCAGTGGTATAGGATTATATGGTATCAGTGTTTTCAGTGGTATAGGATTATATGGTACCAGTGTTTTTCAGTGGTATAGGATTATATGGCACCAGAGAGTTTTTCAGTGGTATAGGATTATATGGTACCAGTGTTTTTCAGTGGTATAGAATTATATGGTACCTGTGTTTTTCAGTGGTATAGGATTATATGGCACCAGAGAGTTTTTCAGTGGTATAGGATTATATGGTACCAGAGAGTTTTTCAGTGGTATAAAATTATATGGTACCAGAGAGTTTTTCAGTGGTGTAAGATTATATGGTATAAGTTCAGTGATATAGGATTGAGTTATAACTACAGGTTATCATCAGCACACTCCAGACAAGTCCATAGGTGCTCTGATCCCTGTCCCAATAAAATCTATGGTGCTCTGATCCCTGTCCCAATAAAATCTATCAGAGTGTAGTGACTGACAGTTTCAGGCCAATGCTGATTTATCATCATATATCTATTATGTTTCTCTTTACGGGCTGTTCTGATCTTGACACCAATATCGCTTGCTCAGTCTTGAGAGCAACCATGATTCACACTTTAGAAAATACTACGGCCCCTCAACTATGCCAGACAGATTCATTGGTGTGCCCATTGACACTGTGGCCATACCAGTATATCAGCTCACTCACTTCTCTCAACACCAGTTTGTCCTGGCATGAATATAAAGGTAATTTTTCTGGTCATAGATTGTGTCAATAATTTAATCCACACCCATTGATGGCGGATGACTCCCACTACAAATTTGTGCATCATGCTAATTGAGTCACTAAGTACGGTAATCATGCAAGAAAATAGTTCTGTGACATCAGCCATGACAGTGCCTCCATTACAGCATTTATCTCCATCATCATAAGGCTGCTCATGGTTGTAGTAAAAATATCATTGGATTCTTTGGCAGCTTTCCCACTGAATCGTACAGAAAAAAGCCCAAGCACAGTGTTGATGATGAATAACTGACCCATCGGTGTTGATTATTACATCACCCTCTGCAGTGTTACTATCAATGAGTGCCCTGACTTCTGCATTCACTGCCATTAAATTTGTGTCCCTGTACCTTCTGTTGAGTGTGATGACCACTGAGAAGGTACCGCATAATAATAATATCTCGCTTTAATCAATGCCATATTTCCAACTAACGTCTTCCAACTTTTAGGTGAGTTGCTGGAGTTCAGATTTGGAACCAGCCAAGAGATTGATATCATTGGCATATTACAAAGTGGTCTATTGCCAATAGCTATTGATATCTGGAAATCTTGCAATGCCTCCTGCATTATATATTCAAGATACATGTAAAAAAGTACTGGGAAAAGAATGCAACCCTGATGCACTAATATATTCATCTTGAAAAATTACCAATGTTATTATTTATGAAAACAGCACTCCATGCATCTTTATACAGCACTTCAGTAGCTTCTATGATGTTTGTGTCAAAGTTATATTGTCTCAGTATCTACCACAGACCTTGGTGTCACACACAATCAAATGCCTTTATGAAATCAATGAAATTATTATACAGAGCATGTTGGTGTTATAAGTACTTCTCTATCAATACTTTAAGGTAAAAAAACAGTTCTATGGCACTTTTGTTTTTATGGAAACAATCCTGTTCTTCTGCTAACAATTCCTCTGATTTAGCTTGTGTTGTGTTAAGAATAATCTTTAACAATACCTTGCTAGAATGGGTGATTAGACTACCGGTAATAATTATATAATGCTTGCCTTTCTTAGGAAGCGGTATCATTAACAATTGTGTCCATTTTCTAGGCCATTTTTAAAGTCCATATTTTCTGGCAGATGACTATCATAACAGTGATCAACTCCTCTCCAGCATGTTTTATGAGTTCCGCTGGAATATTATAAACCTTTGGTGATTTAATTTCTTTCAATGATTATAGGGGCATTGAATCTTCCTCCCTCAATATTTCTGCATTTCGCAATTCTCTTTTATTATTAAACAAAATATCTTTGAATATCTGAGAGTCTGGGCAATTTCATATTTACATAAATCTCTGCAATATTCCATCCACCTTTTCATTATGTCTTATTTTTCGTGGAGCAACACTCTGTTATTATTCTCAATGATAATTGTTCTTGGTTAGTGTGATTGTGTTAACTTTCTCTAAGTGGCAAATCACTGCTTTGATGTTACCTTGCCTCATATCCTTATTGATGGTCTCACATTGTTCAGAAATCCATTTCTCTTTGGCTTGTTTTATTTTCTTTCTGATATCTTTATTTAATTTTCTATACTGCTATGCTGCAACATGATTTTGTATATTTACCTTCCTGAGTTCTTTCCAGGCATCACATTGCTTCATTGTTTTGTTGATTTTCCAGGCATTGCAATATATTTTTTTTCACCTAGAATTGTTGTTGCTGTATCTGGAAGTACATTATTCATGTTGCCTGTTAATATCTTGACATTCTCCCCAAGAAGATTGAAAGCTGAGAAGGCCCTTCCCCCTTCCACAGTTGCCTTAAATATATCAGCAATTTCTAGTATTTCATATATTTTCTAAATCAAATCTCAGAGAAGCTTTGTTACGATGGTAATTCTTTTTGAGTCTAATCTTAAGTATTAGTACCATGTCATGTTTAATGACAATATCAGCTCCAGGGAACCTCTTGGCCTTAACCTGATTGATACTAGATTTGAATCTTATGGTAACAAGTAGGCCAGTATATGAAATCTATTTGATTATGTATCTCCAACACTGGTGCATGTCATGTTGTTTAGATACTTTTTTCTTTCGTTACTGCATGTTTTCCTGTTAAGGAGCGCAGTGAGGCTTTTAAGGATGTGGAAATAAAGGCTGCTTTGCCAAAGCTGTCGGTGTTACGTGTACAGGAAGAATATTTTGTTGCACCTTCGAAAGACAAAGATCCTTGTCCCAACCATGAGTTGAATCAGGACCCTCAGGAATCTGGGGCCGGCGTTCTAGCCATACGGCCACCATATTGTTGTTTAGATACTTTATGAAAAAACAATGTATTAACAAGGGTTAGCTTCTATCTACTGGCAAAATCCAACAATCGTACACCATGATCATTCGCTGTTCCTGCACCAAATTTACTCACTATTCCAGCCCATTGATCATATGCATCCAGTCCTATCTTAGCATTCCAATCACAATTTAATGTTAAATATGTAAGATTGTTGGCCCAGATAAAACTCAAACAGCTACAAAACGTCAATAATAGTGCACAATTTACAGTCTATCCCCAGATGGAAGCTGATTGATAGCATCCACACTTGCCATTGGGCATAGTGGTGGGATCTATAAGTTTCTGTTTAAGGCCAGATGTGATGCCTGAGAAGTACTGAGTCCATGTTTGTGGAGGGTGGTCGTGATATTATCAATCCATCTCTTTCTTTGTCTTCCCTTTGCTCTGTATCCAGCTGATTGTTATAAGCTCTCAATTGTAATTGGATTGGGTCCATTCTCATAAGGTGATCAAACCACTTTATCTGCTAATTCTCTTTATTCTTGATTAGAAACTGGTCTCACAGCACGTGAGGCATTCCCATAAGTGCTCCGTCCTCTGTTTCAGCAGCCATCTGGCATGATGTTTCGAGTCTAATGCCGCCGAAACAGACGTCGACATCAGGGCACCTCTGGCCCTTGTGACAGGTTTCTGTGTTGTTCCACCCAGCCACGTCGTGCCCGTAACTAGTTCAAGAACAATGTTGGCCTGTCGGAATAACATGGAAACTGTTATCGAAGGTTACGACTACTTTTATCTGCTTACATTTTATATATTTGATACAAGGCATTATTCCTACTATTTTTCTGATACCCTCATTTCTTACTCTGTCCAGTTTGGTGACCATAGGTACTTATCTTAAACACTTCATCTCATTTGACGATTTTTCTTTACTGCGAGGTTGTTAAAGACCATGTTTGACACTGGTAACTATAATTTAAAGTAATTTCATTAAATTCGAGACATTCCATCAATTTGAATTATAAACAAATCAAATGCATGTAATATTGGAATTATGATACATTTTGTTAGGAATAGCAGGATGATATAAATTTCAGTTTATTTATTTATGTATGCCTACCCTACCCTATAATTATATTCAATCAACAATCTTCATCTTGCTACAGCAATTTTGCCAAATAGGGCCTAATTTCAATCTGTACTGTTTTAAAATAATTATACAGCGCTAGATTTGCAGCGTCGGATTTACATATGTATTGTTACAACGTTTATTAACGAATAAAAAGATAGGCCCCTTTTGTTTACCATATTAGATTTCCGTGAGAACTTGAATAATTGTGCAACTTTAGAGTGAGAATCTCGTATGATGCTGTAATTGTTGTAGCAACAGCACGTCTGTTAAGATTGGTTAACCTTTTTTTCAAATGTACACCGATTCACGAAAATTCAGAAAAATACCAAACATGTAGTTTTTCCGGTTATTTACGTTTCATGTGTTTTATGTTCTTTTTGCTTCTGCTAATCTAACAGTTACCGACGCGACGGTGTTGAAAACTTATTGGCTACTTATGAACAGCCTTCTAAAACCACCCATACAACTTTTCCTGTGATTTTCATAGGCTATAGATACAAAATATAACCATAGTGAGCAATTATTGCACTGTCTAAATCCAGCTTTTAAGGCAGCAACTGCAGACGAAACTTGAAATGGAGAAGTGAAGATATGCTTATCTCGGGTAACACACAAAATAAACTCACGCATCGACGTTTCGAACATAAGTCCTTTATCATGGAAACATAACACATGGCGAGTAAAGCGGTACTGTCCATATCCACATAATAATATTTATCCCATCAGTAATTGATCTTTACAATGATCTTTACGGATACTATCTTTACACTTAGACAGCTAACAGAAATAGCCACAGGAAACAACAACGAATTATACATCGCATTCGTAGACCAATAAAAGGCATTCAAAGAAAAGTAGACAGACAACAACTATGGAAAACACTATCAATATACTGAGTACCAGAACATTTAATCAACATATGCTAGGGCATGTATTCTAATAGCCAATGTGAAGTAAGAACAAATGCAGGAGTGTCCAAAAATTTCCTAATTCAATCAAGAGTTTGCCAGGGGTGTGACCTATGACCTCTACTTTTTATAACATATATCGACCACCACATCTGTTAAATAACAAGTACCAACGAAGAAGATAACATAAAAGAAAAATTGAGTGAACTACTCTTTGCAGACGACCAAGTATTAATAGCGACATCAGAAGAAAATTGCAAAGAAGTATTTTAAATTTATATTCTATTCTCAATATTATATTCTTCAGGAATGTTTGATATGCGGAATCTCAATATACTGCTGTTTTTGTTGACCTTTTTCATATTTGGCATAACTTTCCATTCGTGATCTGTATCATAGTCTGCTCCTGGTAGTGTTTTACTTGATGTTACGCATGATTTCCACTATGTTGTGTTATTATATAATCTATTTCGTCTCTCGTGTGTTCATCCGGTGATCTCCATGTATACAATCTTCTTGGATATTGTTCGAAAAAAATACTCATGATTTACAAGTTGTTTTCCATGCAGAAATCGACTATGAGCTCTCCCCTCATGTTCTTGATTTCCAATCCATGTCTTATTTGTATTTTTTATTCTTGAGAAACTCTCTCTTTGCCAAATTTGGCATTAAAATCCCCTATAATTATTTTTATATCTTGTTTGTTTATTTCCTTATTGTTACTTGTAGTTCGTCGTAGAAATCATACATCTTCTGCTCATTTGCCACTGTTGTTGGAGCGTATATCTGAATTATTGAAATAATATTCTTTTTTTCCTTAGAATCTGATTGTTATTATGCGATCGCTTGCTGGATACTATCCTATCATTGTTGATTTTATTCGTTTGGAAAGATAAAAGCCTACTCATCTTTGTCAACCTTTATCGTTCCCCTCGAATACACATAATTCACCCGTTTGAGTTAGAGTTGTGTGTATGCTACAATAGAAATGGAGTTCAGAAAACAACGAGTCAACACTGCTGCTTCAAATGTGTGCGCGTCCCGGTGACAAGATGGTAGAACTAATTAGCTTTATGGAGAGAAGTAAAATTGAAATTTTAGAACTATTGGACTCCAGGAAAAAGGTAGAAATATCAAGGACGTGGATAACCGCTATGCACTGGTATGGAGAGGAGTCTGAGTGTCACAGACTGTCTGCGTGCATGCCTGTATACTCATGCATCCATGAACTCCAGTGACTCCATGAACATGATTGTGAAAGTTCAGACGGGGTACGTTCGAGAACAGTGGCTGGATGCAGTGAATAATTCCTGTGTGCGTACAGTGACTTTTATTTTTGTGTCGGGACACGCGGGAGTCCGGGGTAATGAAAGAGCAGATAGGTTGGACGCCCACGCTGCTACTACAGCTGTTGGTGGAGCGATGGATCGGGCAGACATTTTGAATGCCCTACGGGAAAACACACGAACAAATGACTGTACAAGTGACGATGACTCTTGTTCCATGATTAGAATGGGGGAACGTGGTTTGAAATGTGGTGTCGCTAGAAAGGAGAGTTTTCGTGGGCGAAAAAGAATGATGGTCAATCAACAACGTACTGGAACTGTCAGTCAACGTGTAATGGCGGATACACTCAAGGAAAGATCTGAGCACCTATGGACTTGTCCTGAGTGCAATAACGACGATCCAACGACTAACTAACTAACATGGAGAGGAGTTGATACAATAGAGGGAGCAATGCATGGGGGTAGGATTTTTGATACACTTTAACAAAGCAAAACACATTGTAGATATAGATTACGTATCAGAGAGAATCATCCGTATACAGTTGAACGACAACGGAAGAATAACCAAAATAGTAGAGATATATGCGTCATGTAATGACAACAATAAAGAGGAAGAAAGCAAAGCATTTGTCAACAACCTATATGATTCCATAAACACATTCAACGACAGAGGAAAACTGTGCGTTATGGGAGACCTCAATGGCAGAGTAGGAAACAAAAAAATCACGGCACGAAATATGTCTTGGCAGCTTTGGCGATCTAACAACAGAACGCAACAAAAACGGCAAAGAAATGATCAATCTATGCATAGAGCACGGATTAATTATAACAAATGTAATTTTCCAGAATAGAACAAGTCACATCAAAACTTGGTTCAAGTGGGACAACCTAAATCAAGCATCGTAGATAGATTTCATACTTATTAGGCACAAACAAAAAAGTACACCATAGATGCAAGAGTACTCCCTAACGAAATAAATACAGACTACATGCCTGTTATACTGACAGAAAGAATACCGCCAAGACAGGCACAGTACATAAAGAAACAAACTAGACAAACACAAGACATAGGTGTGAACCTTCGTAAACTACAGGATGAAACAATAAGAGACAACCTACACCAAGCAATGACTAAATTTTATGAAAAACTATCAACCGCGATTGACAACATACGTAACGAACGGGCAATTTTCAAAAATATCAGTGACAAATAATCTAAAAACCTTATGTGGCGCCAAAAACAAAACAAAGGGGTGTAATATAACTGTTTGGCTGAATGAGGAAATCAAACAAGCAATTAGTAAAAAGAAGCAATCATTCAAAATATTGGTAACAACAGGTAATCAAAAGATTATGTTCAGTATCGCTTGGAGAGAATAAATGTCAAACGAGCAATCAAACAAGCAAAAGAAATTGCTTGAAAAGAATATGGGTAATATCTGTCTGACATATGAAACAAAAGACCAAAAGAATTCTTCAAAAGTATTAAAAAAACCAATGAAAGTAAGAAATGAGATTTATAACCTCAATCATAAACTGCAGAAACGGTACCCCCATATTCAACGGAGAAGACAGGAAAACATGATGGTTAGAGTATTTTAAAGAGATGTACAACCTATCAACCAACACAAGAAACTATCTTTCACCCAAGATATTAACATGTTCCAGAACCAGAAATACTAGTCCGTGAAATAGATGAACATATTAAGAACAGCCCGCGAAACAAATCACCTGTCGTGGATGGCATAACAGCTGAAACCATTCTGGTGTGCAAGGACGTTGGTGTAAGCTGATTAAAGAGAATATTCACAGGAGCATAGTCAGAAAAATAAGTACCAGAAGACTAGCAGAAAGCAATAATTGTACCCATATGGAAAAACAAGGGTAGCAAAAGAGAGTGTGAGACGTACAGAGGTAGATCTCTGCTCAGCCACAGAGGAAAGATATACGCAAATATTATAGAACAGCGAGTAAGACAATAATAGATCCCCAGCTAAATAAGACACAATTTGGTTTCAGGAAAGATATGGGATGCACAGATATATGCTATTTTTGCGCTACGTCAGCGGAGCGAAAAAAAACCACTTGAATACGACTTACAACTAAACATCGCCTTCATCGACCAAGAAAAGGCATTTGACAGAATTGACAGAGAAACACTGTGCCTAATATTGAAGAACTATGGAGTAAATAGACAATTATTAGACAACATAAGAGTTTTATACAAAAACTGTCAGAGCGTAGTCAGAACTGCTGCGGGCACAACAGACCCATTTGAAATTTTTTTTAAACAGGCGCTAGACAATGAAAGTAAAAAAACCAATGAAAGTAAGAAATGAGATTTATAACCTCAATCATAAACTGCAGAAACGGTACCCCCATATTCAACGGAGAAGACAGGAAAACATGATGGTTAGAGTATTTTAAAGAGATGTACAACCTATCAACCAACACAAGAAACTATCTTTCACCCAAGATATTAACATGTTCCAGAACCAGAAATACTAGTCCGTGAAATAGATGAACATATTAAGAACAGCCCGCGAAACAAATCACCTGTCGTGGATGGCATAACAGCTGAAACCATTCTGGTGTGCAAGGACGTTGGTGTAAGCTGATTAAAGAGAATATTCACAGGAGCATAGTCAGAAAAATAAGTACCAGAAGACTAGTAGAAAGCAATAATTGTACCCATATGGAAAAACAAGGGTAGCAAAAGAGAGTGTGAGACGTACAGAGGTAGATCTCTGCTCAGCCACAGAGGAAAGATATACGCAAATATTATAGAACAGCGAGTAAGACAATAATAGATCCCCAGCTAAATAAGACACAATTTGGTTTCAGGAAAGATATGGGATGCACAGATATATGCTATTTTTGCGCTACGTCAGCGGAGCGAAAAAAAACCACTTGAATACGACTTACAACTAAACATCGCCTTCATCGACCAAGAAAAGGCATTTGACAGAATTGACAGAGAAACACTGTGCCTAATATTGAAGAACTATGGAGTAAATAGACAATTATTAGACAACATAAGAGTTTTATACAAAAACTGTCAGAGCGTAGTCAGAACTGCTGCGGGCACAACAGACCCATTTGAAATTTTTTTTAAACAGGCGCTAGACAAGTCTGCGTACTATCATCACTTCCGTTCGCTATATTCGTGGACATCATAACTAAAGAAACAGACCCAAGAAACAAATTCCCCTATGCAGAAGCATCAAAAGAAGATTACAGCTCACTCAACGAACTACTGTTTGCAGATGATCAATGTTTAATAGACGCATCTGAACGCGAATTGCAGCGGCACACACATGTGCTCCATACAACATGTGAACAACACACCATGAAACTAAACACATCTAAAACAGAGACTATGAAGTAAACAGAACACCAGGCCAGTTAAATGTATCTGTCAATGGTACAAAACTAAAGCAAATAAAAATGACGACACAACGTATTTTCATTCTCTGGACTATATCCTTCTGGAAATCTAAGAGGTCCATGGTCCTGCTACAAGAGATATATATCCAGTGGGAGTTTGAGAATGAACGATGAAGAAGAAGAAGAATAAATACATAGGAAGAGTATTTACGAAGGATGGCAAACTCGACAGAGAGATTACAACAAGGTGCCAAAAAGTCAATGCTGTGACTTACCAGCTGTCACCAATACTTAAACACCCATCAATCTACATGGCTACAAAACGACAATTGATAAACAGTATTTTTATACCATCTCTGTGTTATCAATGTCAAACATGGCCCTTGGCAAAGACACTAGCGAAAAAGATCACAGTTTGCGAAATGAGATGTTTGAGGAAAGCTACAAATGTCTGGAGAAGAGACCGCCAGAGAAATGAAGATATCAGTAAAGAAGTAAAGACTATCTCAAGTAAAGTCTACATCGAGAGGCAGCACACCAGATGGTTTGTGGTCACGTCATGAGAATGGAACCGTAGCAACCAGCCCTTCGTGTATACATCAGCAGAAGACCGGGCTACAAGACACGAAAAAGACCAAGAACTAGATGGGCAGAGAATCAAAGAAACATTAAATAGACACAGGTTTACCATGGTCAATGCAACTCAAATGGCCAAAGACAAAAAAACTCCGAATTCCCATCACGATGCTTTATGGCACAAGTGGAAATGACAATAGATATAGTTATGAAATGTCCTTTATTATGTCATCTGTTCTCTGCAAATCCTAGTATATCGAAATTTAATCTGTTCATTTCCTTTTTCACTATATAATGTTTCATGTGTTTGAGGTTATTTAGATTTCATGTCCCTATTTTAAAATTCACTTTCCTTTTCCCGCTATTTATATCCATTTTCGTTGATTGCATGACGTCATTTATTTACAAATGAATCGACATTGGTGAACACTTGAGTACAACCTTCTTTTCCAAGGATTTCGTATATTTGGGAAGCAAGATAACAGCAGACGGTGATACCAACTCAGAAATCAAGACTCGAATCGATCTCGCCTTCAACGCCTTTAACAAACTTTCAATCATCTGGAGATCGAAGATCGCAAGTAAATACATCAAACTGCGACTATTCAATGCACGTGTGATTCCGTTATTGACATATGGATGTTAAAGTTGGAAATCTACTACAATAATGAATAAGAAGTTAGGTGCCTTCGAGAATAGATGCCTCAGAAAAATCACAAACACTAATTGGAAAGAATCAAATCAAACGATATATTAAGAAAGGAGACAAAACAAGAATATTTGACGAACATCATCAGAAAACGCCGCTGGACATACATCGGCCACATACTTAGAATGAAGGAAGACAGAATTCCACAAGTCTTCATGTGGACACCACAGGAAAAGAAAACAGGAAAGACCAAATACAACGATCAGAAGAACATTTATGAATGAATTAAAATAAACAGGCATAAATGCACAAGAACTGTAATTCTTGGCAACTGATAGACAGGCATGGATAACTATGACATTCGCCCTATGTGCCAAACTTGGCAAAGGAGGAGCTGACTGACTGACTGAACACTTGAGTAATAGCTAGACTTGATAAATCCATAAGTACTGAGTAAAAAGTAACGGTATTTGAATTTTTTCCGTTTTTTTCATTGGTCAATTTGTGTATACTTTGTGTCGACAAGCCAATGAAAATCACGGATAAAGTTCAATAGTGTCACTTTTGAAAGATGATAGGCCAACCTGATGAGTTCACATGACAGTATGATATACGAAACAGGATATATCGTTGTTGTTGTAATAGTCATTGTCTCGATTAGTCGTCCGTTTTCAGTGACTTGAGTGCACAGTTTGAATAACTTGACAAAATCGCATCTTTTTTTTTTTTGGAGATGCGGTTAGTCAAGTACGGAAAAACCCGTGTACGAGAGTTGCTAACCGATTTGGTACCGTTGAACGGACTGGTTCAATTCCCGTTAGTCTCAAGAATTTATAATATACGAGGGACTCGAGGCACAGTTCCATTAATATGATTTTACTATAGGTGAAAGAGGGGGAAAACGGGAAAGTGGTGGGGGTGAAGTTTTCTAAAAAGAACAACAGGTCGTCACTTACCATTTGATGGATTTTTTGAATATCTTTTTCGGGAAAACCCATGGCTGAAAGTGGCACTATAACCTTTACTTGTTTGTTAGTGCTGGCATGTTCTATTATCACAAGAAATGTTGGGGGGGGGTGGATGTTGCTCCCTACAAACCCAACCCCTTAATAAGCAGGCTTGAATAGGTTTTGGAGTTGACCTACCTTTTTCCAGAAGAAAATTATATGTAATATTTTGATTATCATTGGAATTCGTCTCGAGAGACACTGGAGTTACAGCTCGTGTAGGAAAAATCAGAAGCAGTTTCTTTCATGGTGGAGAAGGTGACGAGTTTACCTCTCCTTTGGAGAGGCGCGTCCCTTTCAAACCAGCGGACAATGTTCAAGTAGGCTATATCAACATGCACATGAAAAGGTATTAGAGTAACAAAAACCTTACGAATAAATGTGAACGGGCATGCTCTTTTCATTTTAACCGTTTAGTGTTGCTATCTGAGGTGATTTGTTTAATTGATTTTTTTGAGTGATTTTAATAATTTGTATTTAACAGAAAATGATTATCCTTTGATTCTCTTGACAGTGACCAATTACATAGTCTATTTTTATTGTATCCCTTGTCCATTCCTTCATTCGATATTCGTGGCATTGTCATTTTAAATTATGGTGACACAGGCAAGTCATAATGATGGGCCAACACGACCCAGAAACTCATTAGTTTCCATATTGCTACAGCAAATTCCAAATACGAATATGCGTTTCTGGTTCAACACGAATGTAAAAGAAAATGATTATTTGGCTAATGTTCCTATACATTTCAATCAACATCTTTAGCTTTAAAATGTCTGTGCATCTTTTCCAATTCTTGATTTGTTTCCTTAGCATAACCCTCATCTTCAATATTCATGGTCCCTTATCTTATTCCTGTTTACCTGTGTTCTATATGCATCCTTTGTTTTCAATAATATTTATTTTTGTATTGTTGTTTGGAAAGGTGCCGTGGGACATTCCTTCGCTTCAAAAGCTCTTTGTTCATAAAGTTTTATTTTTGGCTGTGCATATTCTTTACATGTCTCATATTTTTCTTCACCAAATACTCCTACATTTGTGTTTCAAATTAAACACGTCCTTTAGCCTATTCTATTTCTTCTCACGGAGTCTGAATCTTTTTACAATTGTTTTCAAACTAGGTTTTGTGTGTTACTGCGTAGCATGCTCTAGATATAACATGTATGTGACCCTGTTCGAATCTGCGCATACTCTTTATCTGAAACATCTTTTTAAATGAATATATCGATCTGTTTGTATCTGTTTTGATGCGGTGGTATTCTAAATACTGACATTAAAACAAGCGCACAATGATAGTTTACGTATAACGTCCAAGCAATTATTCTTTAGATTTGTAATAAATGACTTCTACCCTAACCCGTAGATAAGAATACACTTTAGGGGGTTCAAAGCTTCCTTAAGGAATCAGAACATACGTTTTAGTGCTATAAAAATATAATCAAACATCACACCTCCCCTTCCCCCCCCCCCCACCCCCAATTTTACGAGTGTCTGCATTTATATTCAACTAAAATCAAATGAAAAGATGAAATAGCCATGAAAATAATAGGCAAATTACATTTTTTAATGGTAAAACACCCCCTCCCACCTTACTGAAGACGTATCTACGGCTTTGGTTGGGAGTTACAATAGATGACATCAACTCATATCGACATTGACAATTTTGAATCTTGCGAAGCATAATAAAAGGTGTATTGAGAACTCGTGCTTAGTATGGAAGTGAAAGACGAATATATAATGAATATAGTACACGCATGTATAATATAGAAATAATAATAATAATGGCAGTAAAATACTAATCTAGAGCTGTTAGTAAAACATTAATGTGGAACTGGCAGTAAAACCCTATTGTGGAGTTGGCAGTAAAACACTAATCAAGAGTTGGAAGTAAAACACTAATCTAGAGCTGAAAGCAAAACACTAATCTAGAGTTGGAAGTAAAACACTAATCTAGAGCTGACAGTAAAACAATAATCTAGAGCTGACAGTAAAACACTAATCTAGAGTTGGAAGTAAAACACTAATCTAGAGCTGACAGTAAAACACTAATCTAGAGTTGGAAGTAAAACACTAATCTAGAGCTGGAAGCAAAACACCAATCTAGAGCTTGAAGTAAAACAGCAATCTAGAGCTGATAGTAAAACAATAATCTAGAGCTGACAGTAAAACACTGATCTAGAGCTGACGGTAAAACAATAATCTAGAGCTGACAGTAAAACAATAATCTAGAGTTGGAAGCAAAACAGCAATCTAGAGCTTGAAGTAAAACAGCAATCTAGAGCTGATAGTAAAACAATAATCTAGAGCTGACAGTAAAACACTGATCTAGAGCTGACGGTAAAACAATAATCTAGAGCTGACAGTAAAACAATAATCTATAGCTGACAGTAAAACACTAATCTAGAGTTGGAAGCAAAACAGCAATCTAGAGCTGACAGTAAAACACTAATCTAGAGGTGGAAGTAAAACACTAATCTAGAGCTGACAGTAAAACACTAATCTAGAGGTGGAAGTAAAACACTAATCTAGAGTTGGAAGTAAAACACTAATCTAGAGCTGGAAGCAAAACACCAATCTAGAGCTGGAAGTAAAACACTAATCTAGAGCTGGAAGTAAAACAGCAATCTAGAGCTGACAGTAAAACACTGATCTAGAGCTAACAGTAAAACACTAATCTAGAGGTGGAAGTAAAACACTAATCTAGAGTTGGAAGTAAAACACTAATCTAGAGCTGGAAGTAAAACAGCAATCTAGAGCTGACAGTAAAACACTGATCTAGAGCTTGAAGTAAAACAGCAATCTAGAGCTGATAGTAAAACAATAATCTAGAGCTGACAGTAAAACACTGATCTAGAGCTGACGGTAAAACAATAATCTAGAGCTGACAGTAAAACAATAATCTAGAGTTGGAAGCAAAACAGCAATCTAGAGCTTGAAGTAAAACAGCAATCTAGAGCTGATAGTAAAACACTAATCTAGAGCTGACAGTAAAACACTGATCTAGAGCTGACGGTAAAACAATAATCTAGAGCTGACAGTAAAACAATAATCTATAGCTGACAGTAAAACACTAATCTAGAGTTGGAAGCAAAACAGCAATCTAGAGCTGACAGTAAAACACTAATCTAGAGGTGGAAGTAAAACACTAATCTAGAGCTGACAGTAAAACACTAATCTAGAGGTGGAAGTAAAACACTAATCTAGAGTTGGAAGTAAAACACTAATCTAGAGCTGGAAGCAAAACACCAATCTAGAGCTGGAAGTAAAACAGCAATCTAGAGCTGACAGTAAAACAATAATCTAGAGCTGACAGTAAAACACTGATCTAGAGCTAACAGTAACACACTAATCTAGAGCTAACAATAAAACACTAATCCAAAGCTGACAGTAAAACACTAATTGAGAGCTGGCAGTAAAACACTAATTGAGAGCTGGCAGTAAAACATTAATTGAGAGCTGGCAGTAAAACACTAATTGAGAGCTGGCAGTAAAACACTAATTGAGAGCTGGCAGTAAAACACTAATTGATAGCTGGCAGTAAAACACTGCTTCCTGGTACAATGAAACAGTAGTAACACACTCCCTGATATTCCATGAAAATCATAGCGGCTGTTCAAGAAACGCATCAACAATCTTTTTGTCAAGTTTTGAATTCTGAATACCCTCCCCCTTTCCTTCCTTGTCAACAACTGTCAATAATTCACGGACTTTCCTGGCAATTAAGTCAAACATCACCCCCCCCCCAACACACACAAATAAATTCAGGAGAAACCGTATTAAAACGATTTTTCCATATTTAAAAAAAAAACTAAAACAAAACCAATTTAATTAGTGTATAAAAACACCACTGTTAATGTCAACTTTACCAGCTCCGCTCCCAGCCCTCCCCGGTCAACAACTATCAAAATTTTCATCCTTGTCATCATCTTTATTGTCATCATTATCTTTATTGTCATCGTCATCTGTATTGTCAACAGCAACTTTATTGTCAGCATAATCTTTATTGCCATCAGCATCTTTATTTTCAACATCTTTATTGTCAACATCAGCAACATTTTCATCATCATCTTTATTGACATCATCATTTTTATTGTCATCATCATCAAAATCATAATTATCATCAGGTCTCTTCCTTTCTTTCATTCTCCCTGTATATCCACCATCTTCTACTTCCTTCATTACTCCCCTCCCCCCTCCTCCACTTCCTCTCTTATCAACACATTTACCTGCCTTTAATTCCATGTTCGATTTTTAGCATCGTATGGCATTTTGTAATCACTGCTAACCATTAGCAGAAACCAGTAAAATTATCAACTAATCTACACTAATACTCACTTTGATCTCAACTTGGATCAAAAGTGCTCTTCGTGTTGTGCCAGACTAAATGTGAGCACAACTACAGAATTCTCTCCCCCTTCCTCCTGTGCCCTTCCTGCTCGACACGCTAGCTAACTTCAAAACTAGTTTTTATTTTCGACTGAATCTTGTATACTTGTGCTGTGTTCTGGTTTTGCTGTGTAGACACAGTTATCTTGTGTTTTTTAAAAAAACCACAATTTTTGTGTGTAAATTCGCTGATGTGTTTTCTTTCTGACGGTGAGTGCTTGGAGATAATATTGCATGTTTATATTGATCCAAACGTATAGGTAATATTATACAACAGTTCTGTTCACAGTCTAACTTAAGGCGCAAATGTTCTTCTTTTGTTGCTGCATCATCTGCACCTACTGCGACTACTACTAATACTACTTCCTGTACTATTACTACTACTACTACTACTACTACTACTACTACTACTACTACTGCGACGATTACCACTAATACTACGTCTGCTATCACTACTGTTACTGTTAGTGTTAGTAATACTGTTATTACTATTACTGCAACTATCACTACTAGTAATACTACAACTACTACTATTTCTACGACTATTACTACTGCTGCTACTACTACTTATACTACTACTATTGCTTCTATTATTAATACCGCAACTGCTAAAGTTAGAACTACTACTGCTCCTATTGCTACTTTTTCTATTACCCTTACTACTACTACTACTACTACTACAATTACTACTACAATTACTACTACAATTACTACTACAATTACTACTGCAATTACTACTACTAACAATTACAATGGCAATTACATCACCACCACTACTGTTACTGATAATACTAAAACTACTATTACTAAAACCTACAAAAACTACTACCACTATTCCTTCTACTACTACTACTACTACTACTACTACTACTACTACTACTACTACTACTACTACTATTACTACTACTACTACTACTACTACTACTACTACTACTACGTATACCCCTAAACTGCTGATACTATTATTACTACTATTACTACTACTACTACTACAACCACCATCATCCACTGCTACAATTAATACCACTACTTTTACTTATAATGCTATACTGCTACTACTAAAACAACAACTTCTATAAAAACAACAATAGTTAGTTTGCGTGGATGAGAGACAAATCTGGAACAATTACATCGTCCACACCAGCTCAAACTTGGTCGGGGTATCGACATCTGGTGAGAATCAAGCTATTTTCACTTGAGCTAGAAATGTTAATGAACTTATGAAACAATAACAATTCAACAATGATTGAAACGCAATGTTCTATACCGGATACGTTTCAATCATTATTGCTATTATTACTGCTACATTTACTACTACTATTTCTACTCCTACATTTAGTACTAGTACTAGTACCGCTACAATTACTACTAGTATTTTTACTACTCCAGCTACTATACTATTACTATTGTTACAATAACACCTACTATTACTATTGCTACTATTATTGTTATAATATATATGAGGAAACCTGAGTACAATAAAATCAATCCTCCACACCTCATTTGTTATTATCCGTAAAGATGAACGTTATTTGTGGTGACAACATAATACAGGATATCGATGCAACTTGAGAATGTCTGTAAACCAGAATCTCTATATACAAAGATAAGCTAACGGATATTTTTACATCACGATAAGAGTTGGCTGCCAATAATATTTCTGTGATTCTTGATTCTTGATTAGAAACTGGCTTCACAACACGCGGGACATTCCCATAAGTGCTCCGCCCTCCGCTCCAGCAGCCATCCCAGTGTATATAGACTCAGAGTCCCGGTCAGGTGTTGATTGTGTGATCTTCGGGACTTTCCAAAAAATTTACTTTTCCTTCCTTCACCTCTAGATACTCCCATTTCTAACATTCTCTGTATGTGTACGTTCTCAACCTCATTGACATCATCTTCATATGAATTTATTACTTCTTTCATTAAATTTGCTGTATCTCATTCTCAGTAATGTGCAGTCTATCGCCGCATTGCCTGCCAATAAAGCGGCTCTCTCGTTTCCTCTGACCCCAGCATGACCAGGGCAGTATATCCATGTAATGTTCTAGACAACTGAGTTGTTCAATAAGTCCCACCATTCTTTTATTAGCATGAACTTTTCTATCTTGCGTAGCATGCTTTGAGAGTCTGTGAGTATTACCGAGTGTGTTGATATATCAGTTATCAACCAATTAATTGCTGCTGTAACTCCTCTATCTCCATCCTCATGCTCGATGTGACAGTAGAATATGCTGAAGATTTCTCAACCAACTTCACGCCGTTTCTGTAGGCAACAAAACCCCAACCGCTTTTATTTGTATTTCTGTTAACGGAGCCACCTGTGTATATAATTATGCCTTGTGATTTCGAGTGTAGTCGAGCGAGTTCGTGCACTGGGCCCTGACACCCGTCCATTTTCGACACGCTTTATCTAGTTGTATTATTACTTTAGTCAGTGATTTCTTCTCAGTGTCTACCTCCACCCATTCACTGCTCTTTCCTATTTCTTCCAATTCACATACTCTTCGCAGTGTGTCTTCAGCCTCTGCCATCCATAATCTGACACGCTTGATTCGTTTTCTCTTTGACTAATCTAGACGTTGGTGTAATGGGTGGTGGTTGTATTCTGTCACTTTAAGGTACGACCTAACTTATGCTGATGTCGCACTCTAATGCTGGGGAGATCAAGCAGAAATCTCATAGCAGAGATGGGTGTATCTCCAGTACACCCCAGTACCGCTCTCATTGCCTTATTTTTGACTTTTTCCAATCTGTCGACTTGTGTCAGTGACAAAGTTAGTAGGCCGAGGCCATAATCTATTACAGATAGCACCATCACCTGCAGAAGCAGAAAAATCACATATTGCTGATTGTCGAAGGTCGCCATAACCTTGATAACACTGATACTTATTTTAGCCTTCTGAATCATATTTGTGACGTGTTTGTTGAATGAGAGACTTCTATCAAAGATTATCCCAAGATATTTAAGGTCCTGTTCTCTTTCAATGAATGAGCCCATGCAACTAACAGCTGGCAGTGTGTCATTGACCAGATTATTATTTAAGGAGTACCAGACGACCTTTGCTTTCGAGGGATTTATCACAACGTTGTATGTTCTGTACCATTTCGACACATGGTACCATATTTACCATACGAGTGGTGCTCTCGACAGGCAGCTTACAGCTTGTTGAGAAGGACCGAGTACAATGATGCCATTCCTCAACCCTGTTTAAATCTGATCATAATTTAAATAGTAATTGTTGAAGTTTATCATTTTTAAGGCATTGCGTAACAATTAGTGTTGAGTTTTTAGGCTTTTCTTTGAGAATTTCAGTAGAATTTTCGGTATACGTGAGCAGTCCATAAATTACGTCAACAATTAGGGAAGTGGTGGTCTGACAAAGTTTAACTGCTGTTGGCAAGGGAAAGGGGGAATTGAGGGGGGGGGGGTTTGAAAAAGTTAACGTCAACACAATATTGGTTATGTACGAATTAAAATATGTGAGTTGAGTTTCTGCGAAATATTGGGGCAAAAATAATGTTGGGGGGGGGGGTGATGTTTTGGGGGAAGGCGTAATTTTTTATTTGATTTGTTTGTTGATTTGGTGTGATTTGTTTGTTGATTTGGTGTGATTTGTTTGTTTGACATAATTAAGCAGAGGATGAGTGACTGAATTCTTGGCAGTCTGTCTCTGTTGATAAGGGAGGGGGGGGGGAACATTTACAGTTTGGCCCAAAAACTTATCGTAACTTATGGACAGCACCCTTAAGAGAAACATGTGCTCGAAGAACAAGCAAACTAATAATTAGTAAAAAGTTTACCATATTACAGAAATTATTACATGTATTGTTGTAATGTCATATTAAATGTAAGGCTGTATTGCGAATATTTTTCAAATAAAATTTCACTAGGAAACATTCTTTAAATTATTTTTGGAACGAAGGTGTGCCATACATTCCGTCTCACCTGCAGGGAAACTCCGTTAGAATATCTGCCAGCATCACATTCTAAAATTAAATAGCTGACTTCAAGATTATTCTCAAACTGTTTAAATAGCTCGAGAAATACTACTACGAGGATCGTAGATGCGGTTTTGTTAAGAGGAGGGTTTGTTTTAAAAAATGTTTTACTTCATTGTTGATGTTAATTTTTTAAAAATTGTTTTGCTGGGATGAGAAGGGAGTTTTCATTATTTTTTTTTATTTTTTTACTTTGTCTATACTGCTAAGCATCTTGTTCTATTATCGGAGTGAAACTCTTCAATTCTCCGCCCCCGTATCTACGGACTTTGCTGCTATTTTGATCGTGTATATCGACTTTACAGGCCTTTCAACTGAAACGTAAATATGACCTAGGTGGCCAATTTCCGTGAATCTATTGGTTGGCCTTTGCTATTTTTGGCATGCGACTCCAAGTATCTAAATAGCGATCAATCAAAAACCCATCAATAATAAAAAACGTAACGAACGAGGTCCTAATTAATTCTGTTAGAATGACTCACGTATACCGAAAATTCTACTAAAAGTCCATAGCCATGTTTTGATACAATCTTACTTTCCGTTCTTACTAGAAACGTATGAAGCTACCGCATAGAAGTGCTAAGGTAATGCTCTGCAAACCAGCAGACGTGGTTTTCTAGTACACTCGTTATTCGTTGTTTGAATTACAAATTACTTCCGTAGTTTCACCCAGCTACAAGAAATTACACTGTATGGTACCAGGGCTCATACTCTAGGAAGGTCGAGGAATGACGCGATTGCTACATAGCTATTGCGATATACGATCCTAATCAGGAGGTTTCCGGTCAACGACTGACTATGCAGCTAAGCACTTGTAAAAAAATCGTGTTCTTTGACACTGGTTTATAAATAAGCTTACCGTTACATATGTCTATATCCCCCAACCACAATCCGTGGCGAGCATAACAGGGCTACTGCGGGGGCGTCTATGGTGTGTGTGTGTAACCAGTGGACTACTGTAACTATTATCATGCATACTCTTCGCAATATGCTGGGAGAGATCAAACACTTATGGGTTTGCCCAGAGTGTGTCAAACTGGATTCAGGAAAGTAAAACTAAATTACATAGAATTGTAGCTGTCATCGCCCACTGATTAACAATTTCATCTCTAATTTTAGGTGACATTGGTCTTGAATATTCAGACATTGGTATTTTTAGAAGAGTTTGGTCTTGAATATTCACACATTGGTATTTTTAGAAGAGTTTGGTCTTGAATATTCACACATTGCTATTTTTATGAGGTTTGATCTGGAATATTCAGACACTGCTATTTTTATGAGAGTTTGATCTGGAATATTCAGTCACTGCTATTTTTATGAGAGTTTGATCTTGAATATTCAGACATTGCTATTTTTCAAGCGTTCATATAGTTTTCTATAGTTTCTTCCACCGTGACCTTTGTTTTAGTTAATACGAAAAGATGTCAGGAAGTAATGGACGACATTATGTTTTTCAGGAACATTTTTATTAAAATTGCAAGAAATGTGTACACCGTGCAAATGGATATGGTCATGTAAAACTCTTCATCATTTTAACGTAATCTTCATCTAGACGACTACGCCGACGCTGGTGCAAATATATGCTATGCTTGTACTGTATCAGGTTTCATCTTATAACGTAGCCATTTTTCCAACCTTGAACCCACCCTCATTGTCTTCCAACCTTGTCTCCCGTAATTATTGCAACCTTTAAGCGGACAAACAGATAAAATGTGAGCCAGAAGAGGAATATTGGTTGAATAATGACTGTCATCAAATAAGACCTACTTGCTAATAGTAAATCCTGCCTTTCAAAATGACTAATTAGACTATTCACTGGATTGTAATTAGCTGTCTCACGAAGTCTAACAATAGCGACCAATGAAAGTACTCATTATAGTAAACAAGATGACACCAGAAGTCGTATACGTTTCTTGTCTCTATGTTTGTGTTAGAAGGGTCCATGGATGAGTTTTAGTCCCCGAATAAAGGGATTCCAGTGTGGCAGTACCTCAAAATCATCACGTCCTGTCAGGAGCGTAGTATAAATCTTGACCAACTAGTTTATCCTTCATCTGTCAGATCTGTTGACCTATCAGCAGTAATGGTACGCTTAGCATTCCCCGCCACCTATGAGTCTGTTACAAAAGGACAAAGCTGCAACGTTCGATTTCCTGCATCTCTTACACGGGGACAATGTGACAGAAGACAGTAAGAAATCGAAACAAGACATGCAGTGACAATGTTTTTTCTTTTACTGGTGACAGATTGTCAGCATACTCTCCAACTTTCCTTAGTTGTCTCCCACGTCATTCATGGAAATAAGATAGTGAGCCTATTCTTTGCACCATGAACAAGAAGCCCATGTCCCTGTTGGACACGGGAGGTGGAGGCGCTTAAATAGTTTCAGCGTTGTATCAATATTTTCCTGTAGTTTTGTCTGCTCATTTGAACTATTTCAAAATACTTTCACAATGTTCATTTATGTATGGTTCATGTATTTTCATCTCTTTCTGTGCTCTTCGGTTAACGAGAATAAATGTGGACACCAGAGTCCACCACCCAAAATCTGCATCGTAGTAAAAAAAACTGTTCAACTTGAAGTCACATTCAGTTTTAAAAACAAGTCATCTGGGGAGGGGAAGGGGGGGGGAAGGTCACACATACTCTGGAAAACATCTACATAAAAAAAAATTATAGAATCGTATGTTTAGAGCTGAAAGTAAATTCATGTAGGAAAAATGAGGATAAATGAAAATAGTTCTTACAACTGACAGAAATTGAACATTGTCCATTCTTGCGGCACCGTATCGCCTTGCAACTCAAGTAAACAGGTTTTCCGTACTTGACCAACCACATCCCCTCCCCACCCACCAAAATGTGATCTCGTCAAGACATTCATCCTGTGTACTCAAGTCACTGAGAACGAACCAATCGATACAAGGAATATCACAACAAAAACGAACTACACAAGTATACGTACAAATATTGAATTATTAGCAGGAACAGACATAGAATATACATATTCTTACTACAAGGACCCGAAGGCCTTCTTGTAAACATAAATAAAATAGAGACAGAACAATGTTGCTTCAGATAATAAAAGCTGAAAGTAAGACTTTTTTAAAAAAAAGTAACAATAATTATCACACTTGTGTTCTTCCGTGGGATTTTGTTATAATTATTAATTATTATCATCACCATCATGGCGGCCATCTATATCACCATTGGCATTGGCCCATAATAAACTAATGCCGTTTGTACATGACAAATAATAGACTAATGACGTTAGTACTTGACACATAATAAACTAATGACGTTTGCACATGACACATAATAAACTAATGACGTTTGTACAAGAAACATAATAAACTAATGATGTGTCCATCACACATAATAAACTAATGATGTGTCCATCACACATAATAAACTAATGACTTTTGCTCATCACTCTTAATAAACTAATGGCGTATGTACATCACACATATAATCTATAACGACTCCATATCACAAATAATAAGTTAATAACGTCTGTACATTGCCTTTAATAAACTAATCTGTACATCACACATAACAACCTAATGAAATCTGTACATCACACATAACAACCTAATGAAATATGTACATCACACACAATAAACTAACGAGCCATACATAAATTAACATTGCGTGACAGCCTAAAGAAGTTAAAATGAGCGCAAAACAATACAGGAAAAGTAGAGAATGAAAGTATTCTCAGAACAATAAACAGAAAGCGTATAACTATGGGTTTAAACAACATGCAAGAACTATACAAAATAGGTTATCGTATCATCGTTTAAACTAGGGATTACTGGTCTCTTGTCTTAAAAACAATATTTGGTGACGCTTATAGAACATAGAACAATGATAGACAACCATTGCTACTTTTTCATATTATATGGTTGCATCCCTTGTATGGTAACTAACAGATAATCTCAATGGGCAATAACGATTCCGATTTCATGACATTTTTGTTTTATTTCGAAACTTGAAAATCTGCATCACGTGTCTAAAACACAGGGAATTAAATAATTTGTTTCTGAAATAATTTAATAATGTAATATGAAGAATTAATTGCTCGTAGAAGCTTGTCATGGCGCCAACAGTTTTACTTATTAAATATGTATGAATATAGAATGCAGAGGAAGGAAAGGGAGTGTATGACAGAAGTGTAATGTCATTGTGTCATATGCATGTGTTGTTTTTTTTCTCCATAGTATGTGTTCCATTTATCTGACCGTGGAGGGAGAAACATTTTCCTGACGTCATCCAGCATTGGACATTCAAAAAGGTGGTGTTCAACAGTTTGATAGGGATGTGTGCACAGTCGGCTCTCTGGGGTGTGTTGTGGTTATATTCTGTTCACGTGATTGTTAAGCTGTACATGTGTGCAAAGTCGGAAAATGATACGCTGGTCTTTCTTTCCATGAGGTTGATGTTGTCTTTAGGTTTTGTCTGGACATATATTTATAGATTTCCCTCTCGGTGTTTCCCATGTCCCATCTGTTTATCTAATTCTCTTTGTTCACAGATTTCAACATCATTTTAACTGCGTGCATGGTCGTTTGTATATATGGCTGTTCCTGTCGTGCTTCCTTCGTTGTTAGTCTGTAATAGCTCGGATCAGCAATTAACATTATAAGAAAATGTTCAGCAGAGATAAGATAGAGATTAACAATGATCCACTAGCTGTGTAGACATGTTAAATTGAAAACAAGAAGAAAAGACAAAGGAGAAGAAACTGTAACCTACAAATAACATCACAGTTGAAAAATCTTTGCAAGGCAAACAAGAAAACACAGCTACAGCTATTAAGAAACTATATTTTTCAAGTGACAGCATATTGTTGTGGGCAATGATACCCGATGACAAAAGAAATATGTGCAAGTGAAAAGAAATACTATAAAGAGGTCCTAAGAATATCATGTACAGAAAGAAGATCAAATAGAGGATTCCGTAAAGACCTGGTTATAGAAGAAGATTGGCTTATCAAAACTGTTAAAAACGTAAGCCAACATATTTTAGACATATACAAAGATACGCTGATTTAGAAATATTAATCATGGAGGGAACGGTCACAGGAAAGAATCAACAGTTAGACCACGACTACAATGGAAACATGATATTGAAGACCTTCTGAATATGACATGAAAAGGTTGGACAGCTTGTACCGAATAGGGAGACTTACAGAGAGGCAGTGATGGCACCTAAAGGAAACGTCACTTAGACAGATAGCAGGTACAGTAAGGTTAGTATAATTTTCGGAGAGGAAGCCGGTACCAAAAAGGATATTATGAAATGTGACAACCAGGACCATCCAGGACAATGATTGTTGTCACTTTTGAAGTGTGACTTGTACATATAGATATCGATGTTTTACTCGTGCTTATCTTCTTCTTCTTCTTCAGCGCTCATTCTCATACTTCCGCTGGATCTCCTTTGTAGAAGGACCATAGTCCTACTAGATTTCCCGCAGGATGTAGTCCAGAGAACGGAAATGCGTTGTGTCTCCGTTTTATTTGCGGCAATGGTCCGACACATCCTTTTTCGGCGGGACTCGTGCTTATAGATCTTGGTGTTTTACTAGATCTAGATGTTTGTGATATTTATAACATTGCTGTCTATATTTTCGATGCAATCAAAACGGCTGTTCTAACAGTACATTGTTTACTAGATGTTCTATATACTTTAGTTGGTTTTTATGCGAAATTTGGTGGAAGCGCTGGAATTAAAAATAATCATACTAGTCAATTTATGAAATATTTATTGGAAGCACTAGAATAAAAACAGTCATACAGGTTGAAAAACAAAATGGCAGTTTCTTATTAATGTCTGGTTCTCCCTGCCTTAGTGGTTAAGCCGTTTACTTTTTTCACGGCACTTGATGATGATGAGCACATTAGTATATAATTTTATAATTTCTTTATACGCGAAACTGTGTGTTAAATTATTGTAGAAACTTAGTCTTTTTAATTAAGAAGACATACGCAGAGAACAAGGTTTTGAGTTTTATCTTTACAAGTTTATGTTCTGCGTAAGTACTTTATTGGTTATAACAATTTTACTGTAGTCTCACTTTTTATTGATGAAATTCTCCACACACACACACACAAAAACACCAAAAAACAACCTAAAGTCATATTTTCATTCATCTCAACACAGATTTGGTGGTAATGCAAAGTAGAATCTCATATCAACGTATGAAAACTCTACCAAAGTCATGAAGAAATATGGAAGCAGCTTGCATTCTTCATGCCCATCTCTTGTGTACTCAAAGATTACAGTTTACCACAGCAGCAAGATTGATCTTCGATACTGTCGATCGCTCCACAGCTGCTCATCGTGTAGATTAGGCTATTTGGTCAATACATGTGGTTCCATCCATTTTGGAGTTTGCGCTACTGTAGCAAAGATCAGACGACGTTCCGGCAAAAATGCTGGTTTCAAACCAACTTTTCAAACTGGTATAAAAAGAGAATATGATAACATATTCGACAAGAGCAGTAGCTTTTCGACTCCCAGGAAAGATGAAACTGTTAATACACGAAAGACTCGAAGTCTTTCAATATTAAGGGAAGGTCAAGAATTAGCGGGTACATCCCTGGATACTAGAGACACTGGGCGTGAAAGTGGAGTATTTCGAGATTCACGGAAACTACGTATACTTCCAGGATCTAGTGTTGAAGTAAAAACAGGTGGCTACGATAGGGATAAGTCTGGAGTCAAATTTGTTGCAAATACTGGTCTTAATCAAACTGAAAGTATGACCATTACTATTTTACCTGACAAGACTAGCATTACCAAAGACGAAGGTACGGGTATATCACCTAGAAACAGCAATCAAGATATGCGTATACAAAGTACTGGAGGCTATGATATCAGCGTTTATCCTATGGGTCACAAGAACAAGATTCACGGTCATAATGACGAGTGTGACCAACAAAATCCAGATCACAGCTGGCTCAGAAGCACCCAAGTACCTCTTCATGATGACATTGCAAAGACTCCAAAATGGTCATCTTTTTCAGTACAGAAGAGTGTCCCATTTTTGGAACAGGTAGTCACTCAAAAGCCAACAGCGCGAGTGGCTCCATCTCCGGCAGTAACCAATGTACCTACTTCGTTACATACATATGTCCCTGTTACATTACACACCCCACAGTATACCCACGAACCTGCCACTGAATCTGCCTCGTTATATACCCAGACCCCTGTTGCCGTAAGTGAATTACCAGATACCCAAAACCACATTAGTGTATCTACTTCACTCAATACCGATACCCCTGTCCATGTATCTGCCTTTCCACACATCGTGTCTCCTGTTACTTTAGCAGTTACTTCGTACATTGACGTTCCAGCAAGAAATTCCTTCCTTCCAACGACAATTTCGTCCCTCTCTTCTGGATTGTCAACGCACATATCATCAAATTCTTCTGTACCTTCTGCACCTAAAAGAATGTCATTTCCGTCCAAGCCATCGTCTTCATCTTCTGTGCAGTCAGAAACATCTACTTCATTTATTACTACAGCCCCGACCATCATAGAGGTAAGTTCATTGTCAAATTAAAAAAAAAAAATTTCATATATTTTCTTCTGCATTGTATTTTTTTCCGATCGCCTATTGCTCCTTCTGTCTCGTCGTCTGATTTTCCATCTGCCATATCAATTGCTTTCCATCTGTTTAATCATCTGTTTCCCCTATTGTATCATAATCTGTTTCCCTTTCTGCCTCGTCATCTGTTTCCCCTTCTGCCTCATCATCTATTTCTCCGTCTGCCTCATAATCTTTTTCTCCTTCTGCGTAATCATCTGTTACTCTTTCTGCTCATCATATATTTCCCCATCTGCCACATCATCTATTTCACCGTCAGCCACATTAGCTGTTTCAACCTCTGCCTCATCCTCTGTTTTTCCCTCTGCCTCGTCATCTGCTTCTCCGTCTGCATCATCGCCGATTTCGCCTTTTCCCATATCTTCTTACTTTTCTTCTGCATTTAATTCTGTTCAACTTTATTTTGTATTCCACTTATATAAAATAATGTGCAAATTAAAACAACTTCCCTTTCTTTTTTCTACTTATAACATCTGCTCACTACAGAAGAATATAATCCTATATATCTTCTTTCACTTCATTTTCCTTGCTGGACACTTACTTTCTCGTCCCCGTATTTTGTCGACTCATTCTACCTATCACTTTATTCCTTTTCTTCCTTTTCTTTGCTTCTTTCAATCTAACTGGCCAACTAATAATTTCACTTATAGGGTAAATGAACACTGCAAATAAAAAAAGGCCTATAAATCGTGCACTTCGCGCGCGCATACACACACACGCACGCACGCACATCAGTGGCGTGGATGGAATATTGTGAATACGGATGCTGAGTGACCTTTTTTCAGAAGGTAGGTAGCTCTCACCCCACCCCCTTATTTCACACCAAAGAAATGTATTTACGGCCCTAAATAAAATATTAAATAGTTTACAAAAATATACCTTATATAATCTTTTGTATTGCAGCTCCAAACGTCTGTTCTTCTTTTATTCGAAATGTTCAGTATCCTCTCAATAGATATTGATTCTGATAAAAGGGGACTAAATAGTTTCTTCAATAGTTTAATGAATTCATTGAGAGGAAACCCCAAGGAATTCAAATATAACGACTGTTGTTCATGGAATTTCTGAGATATGCTTTGATTAAAACACTAATAGCGTATGACTTATGTACATATACAATATTGTAACAGATAGGGAATTTCTCTTTTAAGTTCTGAGAAATACACGTCAACATACATTATTTCTAAGCGTATAATTGGTCTGAGGCCAGCGTCTGAACGAAAGATTCAATTGCTATTATAGATCAAAGATCAGGTTTCGCCACCTAATGAAAGTTGCTCTGGAACATACGCTATAATGGTTTTACATTAAGGACACATAACTTTCAAATAAATAAAAAATCTGTGATCTTTCTCTAGTGCTTATAGTCATGCTTTCTTATTTCTTTTCGCTTTATACCACTGTATGTTATGTCAGGTTCCTCCAGGGCCATAGGCGGCGCATATGGCAGAAACCATAGCTTTCCATTTCTGTCTTTGTGTTTCCAGGTCTTTCAATTCTTGCGTGTTGTTTAGGTTCATTGACATGCCTTCTCTATTAATGGTTCTTCGTAGAGTTTCTGTAGGTCTCCCACTTCTTCTTACTCCAGGTGGCACCCAATATATTGACTGCTGGGGAATTCTTAGGCTGTTCATTCTGAGAACATGGCCGATGTAAGCCCAACGCCTTTGTCTAATGAAGGAAGATGTATAGGTTTCATTGCTTTCCTCTCTTATAGTAGTGTTAGATTTAAAGTCACGCCACTTAACATTCAGAATGGTAAGTAGGCATTTGTTTTCAAAGGAGTCTAGTCTGATCTGTGGCTTTTGTGGATTTCCAACTTTCGCATCCATATGATAGAATGTTTTTTATTCGCACGAATAATTATTTTGGAGGACTTCTGTAAATGGCTATGCCAAAACTAAACATTAGTTTTCTTTGAAAATATGTGAAAATTCCTTTGTGGCTCCGGCCACCATAAGATGTTACGCTTCACTTGATTGACAGTGAATTTTCCATTGTTCCTCGACATGGATATTACAAGACGTGTGATCTAAATTGAGATTCATCCTTCTGGCGTGATGCATTTTCTTTTATGGTGATTATCTTTGACTGGTAAACTAGTCTTCAAAAAGTGGCCAATGAAAATAGTATAAAAGTCAAATTCGTCACTTGAAGGATGAATCTCGATTAACCAGCAAGACTGTATAAATGACGAAATACAAAATGAAGTTCTTCATTTTTTTGTTC
Organism: Meghimatium bilineatum; assembly: GCA_034231615.1. Taxonomy (NCBI): domain Eukaryota; kingdom Metazoa; phylum Mollusca; class Gastropoda; order Stylommatophora; family Philomycidae; genus Meghimatium; species Meghimatium bilineatum. Next base: position 59,611,526 of record CM067299.1, on the reverse strand, counting down.
AAAGGTGAAATCAGATATTACTAAACGGGAGACTAGCTTTTGACTTTTGTGCTTAATGCATTATCAGTAGAATTTCTAGTGTCAGTGTTTAGTGACTGTTTACCATTCTGATAAAAATAAAGGAAATGACCAATTGAGCATTTCAGGGTTGAATTGTTGTTTTCATGGAAATCTATAAAAGTTACCTTTGATTGAACCAACTCAGAATTAAAGGAAAAGACCACAATAAAGGTGGGTTTTCGGTGTATACCAGAGTATACTCCAACAAAAATCACTGTGTATTATATATATATATATATATATATATATATATATATATATATATATATATATATATATATATCGGCAGTTTTATGTAACTAATTGTCCAGTGTTTTAATCCGTATATAAGTCGAATTGAAATTATATTTAAATACCAATTTAATCAATTCAACTTACGATTATGAAAACTAACTCCCAATGAAGTATCTTTTTATGTAGTCAGTAGCGGTAAAATTTAAAAAGTAACGATGTTTTCTAACGCATAGAAAAACGATGCAGTGAGAGTAGTCAGTTGGTCCATATTTTGCGTTCGTTCTGAAACTCCCAAAGGATCTCTCTTATGGAAGGGCAATGGCCCTAGCAGATTTTCAGCAGGATGTCCAGGGAACAGAAATGTGTAGTGTCGCGGTCTTATTTGGGCCAGTGTTCAAACACACCATATTCGGCGTTGGAAACTTATATGTTCAGTGTTTTACCCTTTCCACTGAACGGCGAACGTCTTAGCCACATTTCTAGTATAGCAGACCAGCCGCATGACAGAACTGGCTTTCGCATACTTACATTCTGTTTTGTAAAAAAAACACTGTCATACTGTATTATTCCCGTTAGGGAGTTACAGGAAACATTCGAGTGACTTGTGTGATATAGGCCCCATGCCCTTGCTGGTCATGTTCAGAGTGAGTTTTTTAATTTACACTCTGACAGAAAAAAAATCCAATCCTTAATGGGGATCGAACTCTGGACCTCATGGGTGTGAGACCAGCGCACTAATCTCACGCTAATCAAGGTCGCGCATGCTTGACTTTTTTCCGCAGTCTTGCGTTACTATTAACATAGCCACAGACGCTGACATGTTCTTTCTAATCGACATGAAAAAGGTGAATATCATTGCGATCACGGAGAAGGTGAAAGAAGCGCTGTTGTGCCAGTCACGCAGAGTTGATCTCGTTCAATATATGTTCATCTGTAATGTGAATGACATCTGTAATGCGAAGGCCATCTGTAATGTGAAGGCCATCTGTAATGCGAAGGACATCTGTAATGTGAAGGACATCTGTAATGCGAAGGACATCTGTAATGCGAAGGACATTTTTAATGCGAAGGACATCTGTAATGCGAAGGACATCTGTAATGTGAAGGACATCTGTAATGCGAAGGACATCTGTAATGCGAAGGACATTTTTAATGCGAAGGACATCTGTAATATGAGGACATCTGTAATGCGAAGGACATCTGTAGTATGAAGAACATCTGTAATGTGAAGGACATCTGTAATGCGAAGGACATCTGTAATGCGAAGGACATCTGTAATACGAAGGACATCTGTAATGCGAAGGATATCTGTAATGTGAAGGACATCTGTAATGCGAAGGACATCTGTAATGTGAAGGACACATGTGAGAGTGGTGTAATTTTGGTTCTTCTTCTTTTGTTTGTTCTCAATTAATCGTGACAAATTTCTTGGAATTTCCGCCAGGGAGAGTGATGTACGTTGTGCTAACTTTCAATGTACGCCATGTAGGCCTAGCACATTCGATTTAAGCACGCTGTTAATTCAGGTGAGTTTCTCTAGATTGAGACAGCCTTCATATCTGTCGCCAGGCGACGAATGTGCATAGACTCTACCCTGTGGCGGTTTTTACCCCACTGTGCCCTTGAACTTTACAGGTAAAACATGTCCATGTGGCAGCCTCTGAGAAAGCGGTAATCAGGAATTTTGTCGTGGGTCGACTACGTCTATCTCGCACGAGGTATTCTGCTACCAGTGAACTTATCTCGCGTAATTGGACACATTGTCCCTGTGCCGTGGATACTGAACTTTTTCTCATGGTTCCAGTATAGAATCCACTCTACACCAGTGAGGTCGTGAGTTGGGCTGGGGTTCATCCGTCCTTTTAGTCGAAGTTTCATTTATCGATATCGTGAACACCTTGTCCAAGTCTGAGCCTCTAAACATATTTAGAAGCACTAGGGAATATTTGCTACTTTTGCTTTCCACGAGATATTCCGTTTGAAGGTAACTAGAAGCTTTTTCTCGAGCTTAACATTGCTTTAGTTACGATTTCCACATAGCGTTTAATCCAGTGTATTTGCACATGGAGCTGCCATCTAGATGTGTGTTTCTCTATCATTGTACTAAGTATGTTAGCCTTACTTCTCCGGAGATTTTCTCACGATTCTCGATGTTCGTGAACTTGAAACATGGCAACACAGTTCATATCACATTCTGGCTTATACTCTACTGCGACAATGCTTTGGCTTTGGGGATCAAAGGGTGTCATTCGGAGATGTGTTTCTCATGTACAAACACATCTTCTAAATCTACACTGCCCGGCACGATCTATAAAGCGTTAGCCAGACGTCTTCGAAACGAACTTCGAAGCAGTCTGTTTCCAGAGTGAACCACGAGCAGGTGATTTTAGAATCTTGGTTATCTGCTAACTCTGAGTTCGCACGAGATCTATGCAGAACCCTTTGTACCCAGGTGTAATCTTCGAGGAGCTAGGCGAAGACCATGTTTGCTCAGAATTAGAAACTAAGGACTGCATACAGCTATGATATTCCCTTGAAAGACAATGAAATACGTCAACGTATAGGAATTCAGATGTTAATTCTAGTTTCGAAGGATTTTAGTCATTTTTCTGTAGAATTGTGGGTTTAAATACAAGAACCGTCAAAATCTACAATTGAGTCTTTTTCGGTCAAGTTTCCACGAGTAGAACTATGAGTTTGAATAAAGGAACCGCCAGACTCTACAGATGAGTCTATTTTAGTAAAGTTTCCATATTTCTGTATGTTTAATGTTTTGTGTGTGTGTGCAATATTTCGTACTACCATTATATAAGCAGAGTTCTCAACTTCAGTGCTGATAAAAAATCTTGGATTAAACATGGTAATTTGTTGTTGTGTCTATTTCTTCAGGAAATAATATACAGGGTGCTTTCTACATTTAATCATAGTTTTGTGATTGCTCCAACATGATTTTATGATCTCTAATGTAGTTACGTTCCTTCGTGCGGGAATATTTGGCAAAGCTATAAAATCGAATTATGATGGATGTTGCGGAGTTTGTTTGATGTGATATGACTGTAGGTATACATAAACCTGCACCTACCTGAGTCATATCTGATAGCTGTTTTGTATTTTTTAGAGTCCTGAAATGTTAAGCCACTTACCTACCTACCTACTCACCTACCCACCCACCTCTCCATCCATCCATCCATCCATCCATCCAACCATCTATCCATCTTAATATTTATTTTAATATCTATCTAACTAATCTAACTAATCTATCTAACTAACCTATTTATCTATTCTGTCTGTCTATTGATCTATCACTGAATATCTATCTAGTTTTTTTTTATTTATCTAACTTTGCCGTACCTCCAACATATCTTATCTAATCCACCACATCTAAATCATCGTATGTAATCTATCTTTCTGTGTATCTGTCTATATGCATGTTTGTATATCTGTATCTATCTGTTTGTATACATGTCTATCTGTCTGTTGAATTAGCAGCCTGTATTTCTGTATATGACATCGTGGATGTCCGTAGATAACACTATGTTACTCTTCAAGACCTGCGCCCATCAAGCTAAAGAAGAAAGATGCAATGAATTCAGCAAGCAGATCAGTTCAGACAAATCTCTTAAAACGTTCTAGCATTTCCAGCGGAGCATGAACGGAAATGTCCAAAAATTCGGTATACCTGATTTTCAATCTACCGATCTGACATCACAGAAATCAGACGAAGATAAGGGAATGCCTTCATTGAGCATTATGTTCAACAGACGGACCAAAACAACCTAGATATCAGGCGGGAAGAATACAGTCACTTTTCAAATTTATCAGTAGTTTCTCTCAAAAAGAAAGATTTACTTACATACTGCCAAGACTTGGAGGTTTTCCATGTTAACTTCAATGATTGATTCAATGATATTCTAAACATGAATATACCACATTGCGTTGTAGATCCTTTCTCACATGTAAACACAGCAGGATCAGCTAGTTGTGACGAGGGACTCACATATCTCACAACAAATGTAGAACTAAAATTAAAATTTAAAGTGGATACCAAAAGTTATAGCTTCAGAAATCAATACCGATACTGTACCCTGGATTATGATAAATAGTGTAGCCATTATTAATTGTGTTTCCATCTTCTTATTTGCATGAGCGTCGGCTTAAAGCTGTAGAGAATTTACTAAGGAAATTAACCGATTGCATCATATAACTGAGAGTCGAGACTTGCGACTGTTTTTTCCACTAAAATTGAATACAAAATTTAAAAAAAAAACTTGTTAAAATGCATCAGGCTCATGCTTTATTTATGATCTTTATTTTGTATTTTTACTCTATGTTCGAAATATGGTGTTTTAATTATTACAATAAGATTCCTTTTTATCTAATGCAATCTTTTAATATTTATGTCGAATTTTCATATTTAAAACCATTGTATGAAACTATGCATAATGTTAGCAAGCAAACACTTTATTTTTAGGCTATGTTTCATCAAATTCGGAATAGCAATTACTGTGTTCAAGATGAAGCACATATTGGCCACCACTTTTTGAAAAATTTAACCGCATCTTCTTCTTCTTCTTTTTCTTCACGTTCACAGTTTAACATGTCTATGCAGCAAGTTCAGTTTTCTTGATGTATGGATTAATGTTACTTATTTGAAAGCTCCTCTGCTCAGAGCTCCCATACAGCTTTCTGTGGATATCCGTCCCTATGTGTCAGTGTTTACTGGTTTAGTGTAATGCAGTCTTGCAGGATATGTTCCGCGGTCTGTGCTGCCTGACCACGTGGAAACAAAGGTGATGGAACCATTCTTAGTCTATGTAAGTGGATGTTTAGCCTGTTGTGTTATGTCCTAATGCGGAAGATGATAACCTGTAAAGCTCTGTCAATATAGCGATATCTGTCTTTTGGGTGGTCAACTGTCCTAATAGATTTGATGACAGTCCTCATTTCCTGCTAGGTGATTTTGTGGTCTTTTTGTTCCTGTGTTGTTCCATCTTTTGCCTCTTCATTTTTTGGTATGCCACAGTGGGAAGGTATCCACTGTAGTACTACCATTCTTTGGATGCTCACTTTTCGTATGGTTACCTTCAGGTCTGGCAGTTTATTACCGACAATGGCTTGTAGGACAGATATTGCATCAGTAAGAAATACTACCAGTTGACATTGGTTTGTAGTGTTCTGCAGCAATGTTTAGAGTCTTTACCTCTGCAGAGTTGTTGGAGCAGAAGATTCCAGCTGGTGAATATGTCGATTTATTTTTTCTAGATATTTTATATACACTCCAGCACCTCCGTTCTTCACTGCTCTTGTTGCTGATCCATCGGTATATATTTGTATCCATGGTCCTCTGGAGCACATACCTTCAATCATGTTGCATACTATTGTTTAATTTTGGAAAGTATTCAGTTTTCTCATAGTATATTTGTTGTTTAAGCGGGGTTTTGATACTGAGATTTTGATATTTGTTCCTACAGAACTTTTAAAATTGTTGGTGTTATTTCCTTTGTTATTTCTGGTAGTTCTTCCTTATATTCTGTTTAGTTTTTTTTTTATCGGTAATACAAATGCTTCTCTTCAGCCTTCCATTAATTAGGTCACCGAATATGACAGTAATTGCATGCGCTGGCATGCACTTGTACTTTTCTGCACAAATCATGAATTTAGTATCTTGCATCTATAGTAAGGGAGGGGGAGGGGTGGTGACTGTAATTTATTAGATTTCGTTTGTGGGGGAGGTCTTCATGGCACCTGTGATAAGGCGAAGTGCTTTATTTCGTATCTTGTCCAGAGCTTGCAGATGGGAATTGGCTGATGAAGTCTGTGCTGCTGATACGTATTCTATATGATGATGATGATGATGTTTGTCCTTCGCAAGAGAAGATGAGCATGGTATGAGAAACAATAAATGTGACGATAATATAGAAAAAAAAATTCGGATTGTATAATTTGGTTTTTTAGTTCGTAGATGCCCGATGAGTCCGATTCGTGTCAGGAAATTAATATTGCAGTGCATGCAGGAGCACAGAGGATTCGCGGTAGGAGAGTTTTCAGATTTGTCTTTCTGCTGCCGTCGCTTGTAAATGGTCTGCAAGGTTCTTTCTTTTTAAAAATTAGTGATGCCAGCAGTGATCTGGGTGTGCCACGCTGAGCCATAAAGGGATGTAGTCTCACTGCAGTTTAGATCGATGTTGCAGTGCTAGAGAGAGTTTTTTAATGTGATCTTTGAAGCATTTCTCCTGCCCTCGGCTTGAACGTTTACCATCGCACAGTTCCCCATAGAATAATCTCTTTCCAAGGCGCTTGTCTGGCATACGGACGATGTGGCCAGTCCGGCGGAGTTGGGACCTAGTCATAAGGGCATGGATGCTTTACATACTGGACTTTTGAAGGATTTCCGTGTCTGGTACTCGATCTGTATTCCCTATTTTTATATAGCACTGGTCTAATTGCACCTGCATATACCTTCGTTAAGGTTGTCGCAATGTCCCTCTCCCTCCTCAGCTACTCCTGCCAATTTCCTCAGAATGGCAGGTTTCTTTCTGGCCTTTGTCTCTGTTTTCTCAATTTGAGGTCTCCATGTCAATCTTTATATCTAGTTTGGTGCCCATGTACACCGGCTCATCTTCTATTTGGATATGTACATTTAAAAGTTTGATCTCTCTGCTACGTCCTTACTTTAAAGTGTGAGAGCTGTTGTTGAGGACTTTTCAACATTGATTTTCACCATCAATTTGTCTGTCCTTGCTGCTGCGTTATCTGCCGCCGTTTTTATTTTCTTGCTGGCGATCTGTAGATGCTCTTCTATACACTACACCACTAAGTCATCAGCATACATGACAGCTTTAACGGCATTCTTCTTCTTCTTCTTCTTTCGTTCACTTGAAACATGTCTATATCTGTAATTCTGTCTCCTTAATAAAACTCACTGTCTTTTGTAGTTCATACAGTGTCCCATAGAGTTTTGATTCCAGTGTTGTTTCCTCTGGCCAATATGTCTGCCTCAGCGTTTCATGCTCAGAACACTCTTGAAGTATATGTTTGGCACTCTGTGCTGCCTGTCCACATGTACACATGGCCGTGTTGCCAATCTTGAACTTTGTATACATGTGACTGCGGAGTCGGTTGTGTCCTGTTCTGAGACGTAGAATTATAACTTGTTCTGGTCTGTTCATAATATGATAGTCATCTTGTGTTGTTGTTTGTGGCTTTCTTATTGACTTGATCATCTGTTTTTTCTGATGGTAGGTGATTGGTATATCTGGTTGGTCTTCGGCAGCACCTTCCTTAGCCAGTTGGTCTGTTTTTTCATTTCCTGGTATTCCACAGTGAGAGGGTATCCACTGCATGGTTACCCTATACTGGTAAGACAATTCGCTAAGTATTTAACGGCATAACTAGTAATGTATCATTAGTGGCTATTTACGCAGAAAAAAAATCAAACGGTTTGATCGCGGAAAATTGTTATAATGGGGGACTTTACAACATTTATATCTTGTGAATTGGGCGGTGGCCCGAAAAAAGTTTGGGAACCTATGGTTTAACTGGATGTATGTGGTATCTTGCTTGATATCACTAGTCACCAGTATCTTTATTTTTTCAATGCTAATTCCCATGCCATATTTCCGACAAATGCCTTCTAATTTTGAAGTATATTCCTAGAGTTCAAATTCGGAATCAGCCAAGAGATCGACATTATCGGCATAAAGCAAGAAGGGCCGTATATATGTTCTGCTTAATTAAGAAATGGGTGGGGGGGGGGCTACGTAAAGAAAAAATACAGAAAAGAGATGATTTGGCCTGCTTAATGAAGAAATGGAGGGGGTGGGGTTTACGTAAATCAAAAAGAAATACAAAAGAGATGATTTGTTGTCGTGTGTTAGATATTCCTTTTGATGAACAATTTGATAATCCTTTTGTAAAAATAAACCGCTAGACGTTGTAGAGGAGGGGTGTGTGGGCTATTAACCCACCTTTTGGTGTAGTTCCTAGTACTAAAAGTTATGCCCCGATTTGTTGTGGGGGGGGGGGTTGAACTCTCAACACGCTCCCTTATCCACGTGCCCCAACGTAAGTTACAAATTGGCCTACCGCCAATAGTTATTGATGTCTGATGATCTTGTAATGCTTCTTGAATTATACATTAAAGATTGGTGTTAAAGAGGACTGGGGACAGTATGCAAACCTGACGCACTCCTACGTCCGTCTTGAAAAATTCACCAATTTCATTATTATTATTTTTTTCTTAATAAACACTGCTGGCATCTCTATATAGCACTTCAGTAACTTCTAATTCACATGAATGAGGATGGATCGGTAGGAAGTACAGAAACTCAGAGTGTTATCAGCATATGTTATCATCAACCAACATTGCACTAAGTCCACATGTACTCTGAGCTTTATCTCAATAAATCCATAATAGTGCAAAGGCTAACAGTTCTAGTTGGGCGTTAATTTATCAGTATCTTAGTAATCTATTAGGTTTCTATTTTCAGGATGTTCCAACCTTTATTTCCATCCCGCAGTATTGAGAGTACGATTAGATATAAACAGAATAAACCAACAAGCCCTAATGTGATCACCTGAGGGTAAAATAAAAAGAGGAATACCTAAAACAACCCTTAAAAACACCATTCTTATAGAAGGGGAATTAATAGGCTGTAATACCATCCAGGAACTAAAGCTGCAGGCAACGGACCGCATCATATGGAGAACCAAAACCTCTGCCCTATGTGTCGCTTGCGGCACGAAAGGAACAAACTAAGTATTGAGATCGACCGTGACACTACTGAAAATGTTCTAAGTGGACAAGGTGCACCAGCGCATTGAGTATGTTACAAAGATCTTTTGTTGAATTTTAAGATATTGTAATGATACTCTCCAGATTGTTGAATGGTTCATTACCATTAACACCCGCATGTCCGAATAAGAAAGTGCAGGGTATCTCAACTTTTGATGTCTATGGAACCTCACCATTATTGATAGGGAAAAGTAAACTAAATGGTGATTCTCATACACACTCATTTCCTCACTCTCTTATACTCTTCTGACATTGTAGTTCATTCTCTTTTTCGTGTTTTTCATCTCTTAAACTCTCATTCACACATTTATTCTTCGACCCCGACTGTCTACATTCCTATACATTCTCTAATTTCCCCACACTCTTAATTAGACTCAATCACTCTGTCTGATTTTTTTACATTACACTCCTACTAACTCTCTCACACTTAATTCACTTTCAGATTTATCCCTCACACTCTTACCAAATGTGTATTTCCCATTCCCATAGTAGCTTTATCACACTTTGAGCAGCTCTCATTTTATCACTCCTATATCTAACACGCGTCTAATCTTAGCAGTTCATTCATAATAATTTCTCACTCCGTCTCTCATTTCCCACTCCTATTTCTCACCCATCATTTCCCTTGTATATATATACTTCTTCAAATTCACACTCTGTCAAGCCTCGCACTCAAACACACTCATTGCACGCTGAAATATTGTAAGTTCACACTCTGTCAAGCCTCGTACTCAAACACACTCATTTCACGCTGAAATATTTTAAGTTCATACTCTGTCAAGCCTCGCACTCTTAACTCCTGAGGTCGTGTTGGTTGTATTCAGGGCCGTAGATATGATTGTCTTAGAGAGGGGATTTTACCACAACAAAAAAAGGTCATTCGTCCGTTGTCGTGTGTAAATTTCACTGTTTCACGGGAAATTCGAAGACTTCTTTGTGACAAATTGTTAGGAATTGTTAATTACCTTAACCAAAAGGTAGGTAAAGTTCCCAGTACTAAAAGTGATGTTTCAGAATTGCTAGCGAGGGGTGGGAGAATACACCACCCCCTATCTACAGGTCTGGTTCGATTACCAGAACCGCGAACTTCACAATTTTTTTAATTGTTGGTTGATTGGTTGCCGATCCAGCAGTTCATGGACTCATTCCCAATGTCATTGTGTGATATATACATGCGTTTGTGAGCTGTTGTTTTGTTCCATGTAAGGTGTTCCATTTATCTGGAATTTTTTTTAATTGTTAAATGCTCAAATATAACCAAATTGACCTAACGTCTGCAGTTGAAAGAAGCGTACCTCTCCATAAAAAGTATATTTTACATAACCGAATAAAAAAATCTTCTACTCACACACTCATTTTTACACATTCATATTCACTTTTTAATTACCTCACATTTTCTCACACATACTGAGTTTCCCACATTCACACTCTTGCACGCACAGTCTGTCATTTCTGCACTCTCTCAAACACTCTCATATAACAAGCACTAACACACTGAACGTTAAATTATCTCCCCTGTACAATGCACGCATAAATATTTCCCCAATATTACCTTTTCTGCACTCTTACCCAAGAAAAAAACTACAATTCTGTTGTGGCTGTAAAATAAACTATTCCAATTAAACTTGATACCCTCTCGCCATTTTTTACTCCACAATAAACATTCCATATATACACACGCAACCAAAAACTCCACTTTATTAAATAATAAAAGGCTTAGTACTATACCACATATTTTTAACTGTTTGTGATGTTTTAACTACATGTTTAATATTTTTATCCACCTGTTTATAGTGTTTATTTCTACTTGTTCATAGTGTTTTATCCACATGTATATGGTGTTTCTATTATTTTATAGTGTTTGTATCCTCCTGCTTATAATGTGCGTATCCACCACACCTGTTTATAGTTTTTGTATCCATCTGTTTGTAATCCACCTGTTTGTAGTGTTTGTATTTAGCTGTTTATTGTGTTCTTAAATCTACTTGTTTATGATATTTTATCCATCTGTTTATAATGTTTGTAATCATCTGTATATAGTGTTTGTATCCTCTGTTTATAGTATGGGTGTTCACTTATTTATTGTGTTTGTATAAATCTGTTTATAGTGTTTGTGCTCCTATATTATATATATATTGTTTGTATCCACGTGTTTATAGGTTTTGTATCCACCCGCTTATATAGCTTGTATCCAACTATTTATAGATTATAGAGTTTGTATCCACTTCTTTGTACCGTTTGTCTCCACTAACATATATTCTATCTGGTACCCATAAGCGTCTAATCTATCGCATGCAGTGATGCATTTAGAAAACCTGAGAGTCTCACAAGCGTCTAATCAATCTAAAGCTTGCAGTGATGTATCTAGAAAACCTGAGAGTCTCACAAGCGTCTAATCTATCGCATGCAGTGATGCATTTAGAAAACCTGAGAGTCTCACAAGCGTCTAATCAATCTAAAGCTTGCAGTGATGTATCTAGAAAACCTGAAAGTCTCACAAGCGTCTAATCAATCTAAAGCTTGCAGTGATGTATCTAGAAAACCTGAAAGTCTCACAAGCGTCTAATCAATCTAAAGCTTGCAGTGATGTATCTAGAAAACCTGAAAGTCTCACAAGCGTCTAATCAATCTAAAGCTTGCAGTGATGTATCTAGAAAACCTGAGAGTCTCACAAGCGTCTAATCAATCTAAAGCTTGCAGTGATGTATCTAGAAAACCTGAAAGTCTCACAAGTGGTCTTCCATGCCACCATGCAACATTAAACGCCTAACAGATTGCCTGCCTATATAGTGAGACATTCCAATTGTGGAAGTCCTACAACACCTGAAGTGGGAGAGAGCTAAGAAATGAGAGAGCTAAGGGGTGTTAGCTAGGAGATGGGAGAGAGGAGTAGTAGAACTAGGGGCGTGGGAGAGCTATGCGATGGGATAGATCTACAATATAGGAGAGATCTAGGAGATTCGGAAGATTTTAGAAATAATAGAAGATGGGAGTTAGAGGGTGGGATAAATGAAGACAACAAGTGGTAACTGGAAAGAAAGAGGGTGCACGAAATCTTGGAAGAGAATATGATAATGATAAAGGGAGATTTAAGAAAATGGAAGCTAAATATGGAGAGAGGGAGACAAAGAGAGGAGAGCGAGAAGGGGGGGGGAGAGAAATATAAACAGGAATAAAGCAACAGGTAGAACATGATGAGAAAGAAGATACAGCAGAAGTAGAAATCATTACCTGGTAATTGCTACCTGCCACGTCTGCTCACATTTTACCTGCTGCCAACATAATAATGACACAATCAGAAATAACAAACAAGAAAATGTTTGAGTAAGATATAGAACTTTGGTGGCAGGAGTGTTATTAGGAGGTGTGGAAGATGTTTCGACATGGGTGAGTGGGTGTGTGTGTAATGTCAGAGTGGGTGTATGTACAAATGTATGTGGCGATGAAGTTATGTATGGATGGCAGACATACAAATGTATGGGTGAAGTGGATGAACGGATGAGTGGTTAAATGGATACGTTGATTAATAGGTAGATGGCTACAGAAACAAATAGACGAAGAGATAGATAGATTGTAGAAAAAAAGAAAAACTATATTGATGAACAGAGATGTATGGATGGCAGATGTACGTATTTATGTGGGAATTTGTTGGGTTATGTAATTGCTAGATAGATAAATAGGTAGAAGGATAAAGAAACAATATTGACGATATTGTAAAAAGTGGAAAATTATGTTGATGCAGAGAGACATAAAGATGTGCGGATGAAGAGATATTTGGATGGACTGATAGAATGGTAGACATGTTGACGAACAAACAGACAGATAAATAAATGGATGAATTTGTACATTTATAGCTTGGTATGCATGTAGATGTGACCATAGAGGACAGTGTGTGGCCATTCGGAATATGAGAAGGGCCTGAAATAATGAGGATACAGTTGTCAAACAAAAGTTTATATATTTACCAGAGACCAAAGAAAACCCACAGATCATGTGCGAACGGTATACGAAAATAAATATTATATAAATATACACGGATGTATTATCAAAAATACTACTGCTACTGAAAATATAGTGGAATAAATGATAACGAAGAACAAATACAATACATATTAACGTTTTAGTCAAGTACTTTCCTCTGAAACAATAAGAATACACTAATAACATAATGAAAAAAAAACTAAAATAATGGCAAAAATGATATTTAAAATATGATGAAATAGCAAACTGCAAGAATTGAGGTTGATAAGAGAATTCAGAGAAGAAAGATAAAATTAAAACCCTTAGAGCGAGATACAAATCTAAAAGTCAGCAGTGGAGGACATGCATAATGTTTGGTATTTAATATGTGATTGAGATCATTCTCAGAGGAAAACTCGCTTTTGTTTTCTTATGTACACGACATATACCTAAATACAGTACATCAAACATGTAGATAACAAGCGTTGTTTCTTTGTCTTGTATTTGTACACTTTCTGATATTTACATGACACTAGATCAGTGCACACTCAAAGCAACAACTTGTATAAGATAAACGCTATCGATCTAAGCCCAACTACTTGCCTTCCATTTCCGCCCAGGAAAATGTCAACCAGATACATATTGACATTCAAATCCATGGCCATTGGGTAATAAACCATCGCAGTATAGAGCAGATACACATCCCACGAATATCGACAGATCGGAAAACTGTCACATGATAGAAAAGTCTACTTAAACACAGGCATGTCGAAAATAGGTCGTGGCGGTTAATTGAGAATGAACTCAAACATGTAAGCAAACAAACTTAAGCTTTAATACAGTCAAATCTCATTATAACAGCTCATTATAATCTCATTATAACATTATAACATACATATACGAAATATGTATATAATAAAAGAAATTATATATAGTACAAACAATAAAAAGTAAATATACACGGGGATGTCGAAAAGTATTAAATATGGAAATTCGTTGTAAAAGGATACGCCCAACTACAAACCCAACTACAATGAAACCAACAATTTGCAGTGTCTGAGCCCCTTTTTTTTTAATTGACCAGAGAATATTCATGCCCTGAACGGTTCCTATTGACAATACGTTATAATATAAACTAGTTGGTAATTGTCTAGTGGCACTCAAAAGCAAGACACAAAAGCAACACAGATTGTTGTCAACAGAGAAATAAATAAGTGTGGATGGGGTTATGTTGCCTACAAGAATGGCAGGAAGGTGCTTACCATTTTTTTTTATACTCCACTGCACCATCGAGCATGAAAATAGAAATAGAACCGGTGACGGCAGCAACCATCACTTGATTTCTGACTAAAATGTCAACACACACGGTGATACACTCAGATTCCCAAATTATGTTGCGTAAGATAGAAAGGTGCGTGTTAAAAAATGAATGGGTCACGCTAATGGAACCCCCCCCCCCCTGTTGTCCACAGTGTTACATGGATACACTGCCTTGGTCATGCAGGGGTCAGAAAAAGTGCACTCATTGGTATGAATTGTTATGGTTGATGACACAGTATTGAAAGAGATATATCGGACCTAATAAGAGCGATCACTGATTTAATGAATAAGAAGACACTGGAGGCGATAACTTCGGGAAGATCATATAATCAACATCTGACTGGGACATCGAGTCTGCATACTTTTGGATGGTTGCTGGAAAGGAAAGAAGAGTGGACCCCTTAGGGAATGGTGTGTGTGCTATGATGCTGGTTTCTAATAAAGAATCACAAAGAATCAACAAGCAGTCAATAGCCAGATTTGGCGGCGTAAGCTTGTTGGGTTTGGAAATGTAGTTAACGGTTCTCACTTTAAAACGTATCTACTTGGAGCAGTTGAGGGTGAAAAGAATAGAGTCGACTAAAACAAATCTAGGATTGATAACATCACGGAATTGACTAGGCATGATTCTTTTCACATTCATCTCAATATCTGAGAATATTGGTGTTTGGAGGAGGTTTTTTTTTGTGCTGAAGTATCTAATGTCACACCCACAAGAAGCTGACAGGTTATGGTCTTTTATTATTATAAACTATATTCGTCGTCTATATACTCTTGTATTCTTCTTCTGTGTACACTTTTTTTTAAAATATCAACGAAAATCATTAGATAGATGTAAAAGTGAGATAGATTCGGTATTTTGATGCCTCAATAATGTCTAGTTTGATATCGCACTTACGAGTATAGTAGTAGTGTAAGCTGTCTAGTTTTCGTATGTTAATTACATCTATGGTACTGGTATAGGTCCGGTGTGTAAGCTGTCCTTAGTCTACATATGTTGAATACATTTATTATACTTGTATAGGTTCTGTGAATTGAGAATAGATACAGGGACATCCTGAATGTGTTTTGCGCGCACTTGCTCATTGTGGTTACAGTGGTAAATGATGAGTCTAAGCTGCGATGTACTTTGGTACTTAGTGTGGTACAAGTAGAATTGAGATCAGAATACAATTCCTTACAAATAGTCTAGAAGAGACTCGGTATATAAGGAATTGTCTAGTCTGCAATGACTTCGGTTTCTAACCCGCACATTCAATGGTAAGACATATGTCTCTAGTCCTTACATGTACGTATTTGTTAGTTTGTTTTAATTCGCAGAAATTGCGTTCAATGAAGCTCTTGTTTCCTATGTGCAATATGGATTGCGATAATTAATGATTTGAGAAGAAGTCTCATATTCAGGGGGGGGGGGGGGGTCCGTGTGTGAATGTAGAAGGCTTGTTTCACCATTTTTATTACAGACCAATAATAACATTTAAAGCCTGCAACCAATTGTCAGTGTCAATGTTGGTCACACAGTCCATATAACTGCTTGGCTACAATACAAGACTTCATATATAACAGACATCTAGCTGTTTATAACTTTTCCTTCGATCTCTTTGATAACGACAATGTAATCTTTTGCACTGTGTATTTCACCAACCTTTATAGAATTCTAGAACTCATGACACATCTCGGAAGATATTTATAAACGTGTTCTGAAATTTAACAAAAGATGTTTGCGTTTTGCACTAAATATTCGAGCAGTGGGAGAAAGACTTGTCAAATCACGGATAGCGGCGAGAAGAAGAACGATGTGTTTTGAAGTAAAGAAAATATTATTATAGAAAAAAACAAGTGAATGATGATTTGTTGTCGTCAAGTTTGGCAGTTGCTGCGGAGTTATTTTGTTTACATCGCTCAAAGCATGCTCGTCGTCAAGGCATTTCGTCATTGCGAGAGTTAAAGGAATACTCGTTTTCGATACAAGGGATTTTGTTGCACATTACTCAAGTATTGCACTGTTTATAATAACTTGCATAACGTACAAAGATTAAAATGATTTCTATGTAGTTTCGTGATTCAGGACATATATAAATTATTGCGTGTGTAGGGCTTAGCCGTATTTTAAAGAATACTGATACGTGTTTCTTTGTTGACTGGTCTTCTTTTCAAAACTAGCGATCAACATACATCGTAACACATACTGCAGTTCATTCTATCATCCATCAATTGGTTATGAACATAAATCATCATCATGTGACATATTCTTTTCAGAGCGTAGTCTTCCTTATAGATTATCCGAAATCTCCGCAATTCTTTCGAGTTGACGTGCCGCAGCTAGAGAATAATCTGATATATCATTCCACCATCGTCGTCGTGGGCGCCCTCTTCCCATGTTGCTGTTCACTCTGCCTTCAACTATTAATCTTTCCATGCTGTTATGTATCTTTATATGAACAACTCAAAAAAATTATAGCTTTCATGTTAGGATGTTGTTAAGTTGTATATTCAGCTGTCCACAGTATAAAGTTCTTATGTAGCATCGATTCACAATTAAAGTTTTACCAATGGGGAAAACTACATACAAGAAATACGAGATCAGAAGACATTTCGACTAAAATATCGAGATATTATGAAACACATACTTCGAAAACAATATTTTCATTACATTTTATGGTTACAGCTCTGATATAACCACATTTAACAAAAGTCTGCGGTTGAAATCAGCGTCCGTGGCCTTAAGAGACAGACATTTTATTTTCACACACTTCACTAGTCGTGTCCACTTTTTTACTCCTCATCTCTCTACCACTCAGTGTCCTCAAACACTGTTTTTCTCTGTTTAATTCTGATATTGACTTTATGTTTAACATTATGTGAGTGGTATATTTTTGTCCTGTCTTCACTATTTATCAAGATTTACCTTTTTATTTATTTTCCATTTCCCATCTCATGTTATATATCATGTTCTAATATATCTCATATCTCATGTTGTGTATCATGTTCTAATATCTCATGTTATGTACCATGTTCTAATATCTCTCATAACATGTTGTGTAGGCCTTCCATGTTCTAATATCTCATGTTATGTACCGTGTTCTAATATCTCATATCTCATGTTATGTACCATGTTCTAATATCTATTGTTATGTACCATGTTCTAATATCTCATGTTATGTACCATGTTCTAATATCTCATGTTATGTACCATGTTCTAATATCTCATGTTATGTACCATGTTTTAATATCTCATGTTATGTACCATGTTCTAATATCTCATATCTCATGTTGTGTATCATGTTCTAATATCTCCTATCTCATGTTGTGTATCATGTTCTAATATCTCATATCTCATGTTGTGTATCATGTTCTAATATCTCCTATCTCATGTTGTGTATCATATTCTAATATCTCATATCTCATGTTGTGTATCATGTTCTAATATCTCATATCTCATGTTGTGTATCATGTTCTAATATCTCATATCTCATGTTAGGTATCATGTTCTAATATCTCCTATCTCATGTTGTGTATCACGTTCTAATATTTCATCTCATGTTGTGTACCATGTTCTAATATCTTCCATCTCGTGTTATGTACCATGTTTTAATGTCCCCATAAATGAATAATATAATATAATAAATCGAGGATTTATTATTAAAGGAAATAAACTTTGATTCAAATTTTAAGGCAAGTAGGTGTCATCTGAGAGGACAAGGTTCAAATCATGTTTGCTGCATTATAATGTTTGTCTAATATATCTCATTAGATGTTATGAATTATGTTAACACGTTGTTTTTACTGTTTGCACAACTTGAATGCACTTATTCCCGTTCAAACTCATTTTTCCCCGGAGTTACTGCTACCCCAATATTTCCAACGCATTTGGTTTTCCTTGACGCTGCTGTTTTATATCTAAGATAACTACAACAATCATCAAATGAATCGCATATAATTTCATCTAAAATATTAATTTGAATGCACCAAAAGTGATTAAATGAAAGATGAGTGAACGACGGATCGATGAAATATATAGGCGTCTCAGTAATTGTGCATTAACTTCTTTTTTTTAAATATATATAGTTCATCTAAAATTGTGATTAAATTACCAACGACACCTTCGTCAATGCTTCTTATGCATTGTGAAGCTCTGTACCACTTGTGCGTCTCCCATATTGGTTTACTGTTGTTTCTTTGTTATTTTTCGTCCCAATTAAGACTTTCTATTTGAAATTACGTCTGTTTTGATTATTTCGTTGTTTGTGTATGTTTTAATATTGGTAACTCGTTAACTTACTTATTACCGTTCATAACGAATTGATTGATGACAAAATGAATGGATTGATTAATTTATGGACTGATTTGTAAGTGAATAGATTAACTCTTCAATTCCATAAAGGTTTCACTGTCCTATCGCAAGATATTTGGAAGTCATTACAAATGAAAGATTTAACGGATTACCGGCACCATGTATGAGTTTAAGCTGAGATTTAGCGACTTACTGGAGATGAACAGTTAATGCAATTGAGGTACTAATGGAAGAATTTATTGATGTAAAAATAAATTTCAGGGATTCGTAAATCGATTAATTTAAGATCACTCTATAAATTATGGTTAACCTATATGGTTATACAGACAAAGCAAGGATATATGGAAACGGAGAAGTGGGTGCGATGGCAGATACATTCGTGTATGCATGAGATTACAAATGAAGAAGTTGTTGGTATTGATTGATAAGTTGATTAATTGATGGATATGGATGTGTTAATATGTAATGGATAGATGGATATATTTGTTGATGAAGACATTTATACATGGATGGATGTATGTAGTAATTGATGCAGGCATTCGTATATTGGTGGATAACTGGATCGTAGAACCAATAATTAGATTGTCGAATGCAGCGTAGAAAATTAACATTTGCACACCCAGTGCAAGCTCTGGCTCTGAGCGCTTTCTGACATAACTTCACCCGTTTGTTGCCGGGACCGGAGAGGGAAGAATAGCAGCATGGTTGCCTGGCATGCGTGTCGTAGGATGTAACTAACAAGGTTTGGGGTGGGGTTTACTGTCCCATCCTATAAATAGTCAAAATGCCTCAGAAACCAGAATAGGAAAAAAACTACTTGTTATGTGGCCATCTTGAACCGGAAATCTGAAACATTGGCGGGTAAAGCCATGACCGTCAACACTATAGAAGACCTCTGTACAGAATTAATAAGGGCTTCAGTCGTTACACGTTTGATTATTATCGTGATCTTCTTTTGTCACTACTTATATACTTGGAGTCGCATGCCAAAAATAGCCAAAGCGATTCGTATAAAAAAAGTATAAGAAGTGACCCACAAAAATATCAACAATAGTCAAAAACATAACGAATGAAGTCTAATTTAATACTGTGTAGAGATCTTTACTACGGACGGTCATGGTACATCTATAGTGAACAGCAAAGTTATGAGAAGAAACTGGGCTGAATTATTTAGAGCAGTCATGGATACACTGAAAAATGATGAAGAGGATGCTGACAAAGACAGTGCACATGTTCAGAGAATTATAGAAATGGGAGTGACACGAGGAGAGGGAAGAAAGTGCCTCCTCACTGGAAAAGTCCTGAAAGACTCCTAACCAACAACTGACTGGGATACTGAGCTTATATAATTTTAGATTGCTGACGGAATGGCAAACAGGGCATTTGTGAGAATGTCCCTTGTCTAGTGACGTGTGTTCCTAACTAATAATCAACTCAGAAAACATGAGTAAATAGGACGTACCAAACCGAAAGGCGCAGATATTTCAGTCAAGTTGTAAACTATAACACACGACAATCCGTTCTCTGAACTACATCCTGTTAATGTGCTGTAGTTTGAGAACACACACATAGGAAAAACCAACTAACTTTGATTGTGGAACCCCTGGCAAATACTCTTGACTCTTCTACCTGCTGCAGTTTCCCTGGTCGACCCTGCTTAGTTTAGTAGCTGGTTGAATGGATGCAACATTGATGAGAATGACAGCAGGACTGTAAGCCGAATACATATTTCAAACAAACTTTGTTTACACTAGACCATTATAAAATATCACGGCCGTCAAGGTTTATTTAGTTTACCTTTGAGACCTGATGACTGCATAACTAGCAACAGAGGAGAAAACTTGAAATGCAAACAACCCGCAAGACTGAGTTTAAGGTGCTATTACTTACATCTCTTCCTACCTGTTGCTTATTTGCTGAAATAAAGTCGATTTTTACCTGTTGGAGTGAAAGACAGGGTGCGCTTCATTGTAACTGTTAAAGAAATATGTTAGGTGTGTGTATGTTTGGGTTATAAATAGTAGCAAGATACATTTGTGTGGATTGTGATAGAAACAAGATACATTTGTGTGGGTTATGTTAGAAAAAAGGATAAGTATGTGTCAAGTATGATATAAATAAGGTAAAGTTTGTGTGAATTGTGATATAAACAAGATACATTTGTGTGGGTTACGTTAGAAATAAGGTAAGTTTGTATATGGTTCTTATAAAATCAAGGTACATTTGTGTGGGTTATGATATAATCTGATACGCCTACATCAGAGCATATACGCCAATAGTCTTCTTCTTCTTTCTGTGCTCATATACCTTTCGGTGTTGAGAGGCTAATACACTATCTTTCCACCTTTTACGAGGGCGTCCTACTGTTTTCGTATCGTTTGTTAACGATTTCTTGGTTAATATTTTGCTCTTTGTATATAATAGTCAATAGTCAATGCGTAGTAAGAATGAGCATAGGTACATCCGATAATTTCCAAATTCTCTGGGGAGTGAGACAGGGATGTTTACCCCCTCCCCCTATTGTTCATACCATACATAGATCGCATCTGCAAAGTAGCAAAGACAGCGGAAGAAAACAATCTGATGGATAACTTAAACGAATTGCTATTTGCAGACGACGAAGCACTAGTAGCATCATCAGAATGGCAACTACAAAGACAAATAGACAGATTACAACAAACATGCCAAACCTTTAACATGACGATAAATATAGAAAAAAACCAAAGTAATGAAGATAGTAAGACCAGAAAGAAACACCAATATATATATATATATATATATATATATATATATATATATATATATATATATATATATATATATATATATATATATATATATACATATATATACGCAAGAGCAGCAAAGATATAATGACACCAAACTTCAGAAACAAAAATGTAGATTTAAACACCAAAATACCACTATTCAAAACGATTATTATGCCAACGCAGTGCTACCAATGCCAACATGAACAACGACAGCACAAGACAAACGTAAAATTGTGACAGCTGAAATGGCATGCTTACGCAGAATTCTAGGAATATCGTTAAGAGACAGAGTGGGGAATGATGACATTAGACAAAGAACCGGCACTGCCCCAATTTTGGAATATATCAAGAGACAACAGATCAGATGGTTTGCACACATTAGCAGACTACCATCAGACAGTATACCACAGCAAGCTATGCTACACAGATACAGTGAAGACAGACCTAAAGGTCGACCACGAAGACGATGTACCACCGAAAAAAAAGGCGACAAATTCTACAGTATACTCAGCACACACGAGGGCCATCTCTAAAAAACCTCTTCTACTCCTGATTACTAGCGAATAGATAGATATGATAGAATGACGGTGAGTGTGGGTTGTGATAGAATCAAGAAACATGTTTATGAGTTAAGATAGAGACAGGGAACATTTGTGTTGGTTAAGATAGAGACAGGGAACATGTATGTTGATTATGATAGAAACAAGGAACATGTTTGTGGGTTATGATAGAAACAAGGAACATGTTTGTGGGTTATGATAGAGACCTAGGAACATGTATGTGGGTAATAATAAAGACAAGGAACATGTATGTTGATTATGATAGAAACAAGGAACATGTTTGTGGGTTATGATAGAGACCTAGGAACATGTATGTGGGTAATAATAAAGACAAGGAACATGTATGTTGATTATGATAGAAACAAGGAACATGTTTGTGGGTTATGATAGAGACCTAGGAACATATATGTGGGTAATAATAAAGACAAGGAACATGTGCGTTGGTTATTTAGAGACAAAGAACATATTTGTGGGTTATGGTAGAGACAAAGAACATGTTTGTGGGTTTTGATAAAGACAAGGAACATGAGTGTGATTTATGATAGAGACAGGGGGGTATGTGCGTGGGTTATGATAGAAATTAGGAACATTTGTGTGGGTTAGGGCAGAAGGAATATTCGCCTGTTGGTTATTATAGAGACAAGGAACATATGTGTTGGTTATGATAGGAAGAATGTTTGACTGTGTGGGTTTTGATAGAGACAATGAACATGCGTGTGGATTATGTTGGAGAATAGGAACACGTGTATGGGTTATGATAGGAAGAATGCTCGTTTTTGTGGGTTATGATAGTCTAGTAAAAAGGAAAATGAGTGTGAGTTATGACAGGAAGAATGTTCGCATGTGTGGGTTATCATATCGACAAGGAACATGTGATGTGTGTGTGATATGATAGAGACAAGGAACATGTGATGTGTGTGTGATATGATAGAGACAAGGAATATGTGATGTGTGTGTGATATGATAGAGACAAGGAACATGTGATGTGTGTGTGATATGATAGAGACAAGGAATATGTGATGTGTGTGTGATATGATAGAGACAAGGAATATGTGATGTGTGTGTGTGTGATATTCTTCTTTCGTTCACTTGAAACATGTCTATATCTGTAATTCTGTCTCCTTAATAAAACTCACCGTCTTTTGTAGTTCATACAGTGTCCCATAGAGCTTTGATTCCAGTGTTGTTTCCTCTGGCCAATATGTCTGCCTCAGCGTTTCATGCTCAGAACACTCTTGAAGTATATGTTTGGCACTCTGTGCTGCCTGTCCACATGTACACATGGCCGTGTTGCCAATCTTGAACTTTGTATACATGTGACTGCGGAGTCGGTTGTGTCCTGTTCTGAGACGTAGAATTATAACTTGTTCTGATCTGTTCATATTGTGATAGTCATCTTGTGTTGGTGTTTGTGGCTTTCTTATTGACTTTATCATCTGTTTTTTCTGATAGTAGGTGATTGGTATATCTGGTTGATCTTCGGCAGCACCTTCCTTAGCCAGTTGGTCTGCTTTTTCATTTCCTGGTATTCCACAGTGAGAGGGTATCCACTGCATGGTTACACTATACTGGTAAGACAATTCGCTAAGTAGTTTTTTTAAGTCTGTTAGTTTTCCAGACTGGAGAGCTTGAAGCACTGACCTTGCATCTGTCAGGAATACCACAGGCTGTAGGTCAGAGTTGGAGTTCAGCAGTTTTTTAGCTGCCACACTAATTGCCTGGATTTCTGCATCATAATTATTGCAGAATTTTCCTGTCGGTGTTCTGATTGTATCTCTAGGCTTGTGTGGATATTCTATATATACACCTGCACCTCCATTCCTCACAGCATTCTGTGCTGATCCATCTGTGTTCACTCTGACCCATATATCTTGTGGATATTCCTCATCCAGGAAACTGAGGGTGACTGTCATTCGCTGCACACTGTTCTGTTCGTCCTCGCTTAGTATTCCTTTCACATGGGTGTGTGTGATATGATAGAGAGAAGGAATATGTGATGTGTGTGTGATATGATAGAGACAAGGAATATGTGATGTGTGTGTGATATGATAGAGAGAAGGAATATGTGATGTGTGTGTGATATGATAGAGACAAGGAATATGTGATGTGTGTGTGATATGATAGAGACAAGGAATATGTGATGTGTGTGTGATATGATAGAGACAAGGAATATGTGATGTGTGTGTGATATGATAGAGACAAGGAATATTTGTGTGATGACAGGAAGAATGTTTTAATTGAGACAAAGAACAATTTGTCGATTATGATAAAGACAAGGTACATTTGTGTGGAGTTTGATAATGACACGGTGCATTTATGTGGTTTGATAATGACAAGGTGCATTTGTGTGGAGTTTGATTAAGACAAGGTACATTTGTGTGGAGTTTGATAATGACAAGGTACATTTGTGTGGAGTTTGATAATGACAAGGTACATTTGTGTGGAGTTTGATAATGACAAGGTGCATTTATGTGGGTTATGATAAAGACAAGGTACATTTGTGTGGAGTTTAATTAAGACAAGGTACATTTGTGTGGAGTTTGATAATGACAAGGTACATTTGTGTGGAGTTTGATTAAGACAAGGTACATTTGTGTGGAGTTTGATAATGACAAGGTACATTTGTGTGGAGTTTGATAATGACAAGGTACATTTGTGTGGAGTTTGATAATGACAAGGTGCATTTATGTGGGTTATGATAATGACAAGGTACATTTGTGTGGGTTATGATAAAGACAAGGTACATTTGTGTGGGTTATTATAAAGACAAGGTACATTTGTGTGGAGTTTGATAATGACAAGGTACATTTGTATGGGTTATGATATAAAAAAGTATGCGTTTATAAAGTCTTTAGATCTATTTATGCACGCCAACAATGGTAAAAGGGGCAACTTTATTTTACTTTACACTTTCGTTACCTTAACATAATATTTGTAAGTTTAGAGTGGTATTATCTTCATGTTTTTCGCTCGCCTGCAGACTTTGATGCAAACGACTTTATGAAAGGTAATAGTAATTTCTAGCAGCAGCAGGGATGCAGAGCTTGCACTGGAATATAAAGTGTATTTATGTCGATGCTGAGTTCTCGTGTGTGAATATTGTCATTAAAATTGCACTGAAACTGCATACTATTTCATATTTCATTACAATTCAATTTATAAACAGTGATTTATAGTTTAACTACTCAGCGTATTTGTATTGCCTAGAAAATCACTACTGCAACGAAATGCTGGGTTGATGGCTACATCCTGAATAGAATATGCTAGCAATTTATTTATAGATGCAATTTTTAATGTGTGCTTACTAATCGGCGTATAGAACATAATATTGAAATTTGATTTTGAATTTAATTAGGTGTATCTTTAGTTTAGGAATCGGAATTCAAATGAAGAACGTAAAATATACTCAGAATCCCCTGTGGCAATTCATAGACACAAGATATTTTATAAACGTACGCTGACACATGAAATAAATAAGAAATCACTAGTGACGTATTCCCTCGATGCCTCCTCGAGAGATTGATGCACCTTCAGTATTGTCAATGGCTGTTCGAAAATCCAGAAAAGGGATTAGGTGTGACTGCTTCAGTTGTATACACAGCAGTCATAAAAGGTTGCACAAGGTAAGAGTACGGCTAAGATTTTCAAATGTTCACTTGACATTTGTTTTCTTATTTAAGAAATGCGGGAACAGACAGCCCTTGTTACTAAATCAGCACGCAGATAGATATGATCTGTGTGGTTAACATTTTTTAAAAAATCTGGTAATGTTTGAAATACAAATTGTGAAGCTTTGTATTAGCATATTACGCAGGATCTTTGGTGTTTCACTCTTATTTTGTGACATCCAACTCCTCTCCAAAGCCTCCTTAGTCGCCTCTTACGACATGCATGGAAGGTGGAGGGTGTTACTGTTCATAAATCCATTTCAGGCCCGACTACGCACAAATGGCGTAGTGTACTAATCTGGTTTAGCCTTAGTAAAAATAAAAAGTCTCTAGTTTGGTGAGATAGTAAGTTGAACCATGGACATGTAGATAACAGTTTGGTTAGATAGTAACGTGAACCATGGACATGTAGATAAAAGCTTTGTGATATAGTAACATTAACCATGGACATGTAGATAAAAGCTTGGTGAGATAGTAAGCTGAACCATGGACATGTAGATAAAAGCTTGGTGAGATAGTAAGCTGAACCATGGACATGTAGATAAAATCTTGGTGAGATAGTAAGCTGAACCATGGACATGTAGATAAAAGCTTGGTGAGATAGTAAGCTGAACCATGGACATGTAGATAAAAGCTTGGTGATATAGTAAGCTGAACCATGGACATGTAGATAAAAGCTTGGTGAGATAGTAAGCTGAACCATGGACATGTAGATAAAATCTTGGTGAGATAGTAAGCTGAACCATGGACATGTAGATAAAAGCTTGGTGAGATAGTAAGCTGAACCATGGACATGTAGATAAAAGCTTGGTGAGATAGTAAGCTGAACCATGGACATGTAGATAAAAGCTTGATGAGATAGTAAGCTGAACCATGGACATGTAGATAAAAGCTTGGTGAGATAGTAAGCTGAACCATGGACATGTAGATAAAAGCTTGATGAGATAGTAAGCTGAACCATGGACATGTAGATAAAAGCTTGGTGAGATAGTAAGCTGAACCATGGACATGTAGATAAAAGCTTGATGAGATAGTAAGCTGAACCATGGACATGTAGATAAAAGCTTGATGAAATAGTAAGCTGAACCATGGACATGTAGATAAAAGCTTGGTGAGATAGTAAGCTGAACCATGGACATGTAGATAAAAGCTTGGTGATATAGTAAGCTGAACCATGGACATGTAGATAAAAGCTTGGTGATATAGTAAGCTGAACCATGGACATGTAGATAAAAGCTTGGTGAGATAGTAAGCTGAACCATGGACATGTAGATAAAAGCTTTGTGATATAGTAAGCTGAACCATGGACATGTAGATAAAAGCTTGATGAGATAGTAAGCTGAACCATGGACATGTAGATAAAAGCTTGATGAGATAGTAAGCTGAACCATGGACATGTAGATAAAAGCTTGGTGAGATAGTAAGCTGAACCATGGGCATGTAGATAAAAGCTTGGTGATATAGTAAGCTGAACCATGGACATGTAGATAAAAGCTTGGTGATATAGGTAGCTGAACCATGGACATGTAGATAAAATCTTGGTGAGATAGTAAGCTGAACCATGGACATGTAGATAAAAGCTTGGTGAGATAGTAAGCTGAACAATGGGCATGTAGATAAAAGCTTGGTGAGATAGTAAGCTGAACAATGGGCATGTTTACTGTTTTAATAAATATGCATGATTTTAAACGTGTACCAAAATGTTACTTTATAGAATTAATGCTTCAACCTTGGCATGAAGAAACTATCAGACTTTAACTAAACCAAACCCGTCTCCAATAATTCCCAACGGTCCATTGCCGATGCTGGTTCGCCCACTGCAGTCGGTTCTGGGGATCCGATCTGTAAGAAAAGGACCTCTGTAGGATCTCTGACGTATGATGTATAAACAAATTAGCTGGTATATTTGTTGAAAACTAAATGCCATCATATCACAGTGTAGCGTTACAGTGAGCAACAATATACAACAAAACAAATATGAATCTGATCTTCCATCTAATTATGAATGATGTTCATTTATCATTCTTTCATCTTATGAGAAGAGATCTCCGATCTCTGCGAACTGCTTCGTAACAAGCCAGGACCCACCGAGACTATTACAGGGGTATCGCACCCGAAATGGTACTGGGCTTATACTGAGCTCGTCCAGAGAGCCAAAAATTCCCAGTATCGACGCTAGTTAACTCTATCAATTCTTAACACAACTCTTATACGGACGACTTATTTCTGTAAATGATTCATGGATAACACAGGTCAACAAATACAAACTGTTTTTGTATGCCTTGACTTTTAGATCTGTTTCTGAGTATTCTGAAGTGATGATTCCAAAAATGGCACCAGCTATTTCTTATCATGCCTAGTTCTTTGTAGATAAGGATATAAATAAATACATAATCTTTAAAACATGATGTAAATATTACAAGATATTTGTTGGCGTCTATGCTATATCGATAGCGACGCAAGACAGCGAAAAAAAGGTCAAGCATTCGTGACCGTAGATTTCTTTGAACTTGGTGACCAGAGTATAAGTACGGAACCAGTTGTTTCGTACGGCTAGCTTACTACACTAGCAATATGGTCAATAATTAAGTGGAAGTAATAAAAACACTGACTGTATTAGTTACCAATGCCAAAGTCGGATGAGTCGGGCACGCGCAAAAAAAGTTGGCATCGCATTTCCGTTCTAGGTACTACATCTAAGGCAATTGCCCGACTATAAGAGAGATACGGTGGGAGTTTGAGAACGAACGCAAAGAATAAATGGTTAGTGCCTAAAATGTTAGATTTGATTCTAGGTATATTTGACTGATTTTATCACAAATACTAGATGTGTTTCATTTGTAAAATGATATGAGTTGTTTTCTTCTTTCTGTAATTTGTTTAGATCCAGACCAACACATGCTGATGTTCGCACAAACATACATAAGTTGGTGTAAATGTGCACTACATGTTCGCACAAACATACATAAGCTGGTGTAAATGTACACTGCATGTTCGAACAAACATACATAAGCTGGTGTAAATGTACACTACATGTTCACACAAACATGCATAAGCTGGTGTAAATGTACACTACATGTTCACACAAACATACATAAGCTGGTGTAAATGTACACTGCATGTTCGAACAAACATACATAAGCTGGTGTAAATGTACACTACATGTTCACACAAACATACATAAGCTGGTGTAAATGTACACTACATGTTCGCATAGACATATATATATATAGATGTACACCACAAGTTCGCTGAGACGTACATATGCTGATATATGTGTACACCACATGTTCGAACAGACATACATAATGTGGTGTAGATGTACACCCATTTTCATAGAATTATAAATATTGTATTCTACTAATATAGCTATGTACTTGCCTTTCTTCTTATATCCCTACTACTGCCTTTCTTCTTATATCCCTACTACTGCCTTTCTTCTTATATCCCTACTACTGCCTTTCTTCTTATATCCCTACTACCACATTTCCTCTTATATCCCTACTACTGCTGGTCCGCTTAACTTAAGAGTGACTACTGCCTTTACCAAACTGTAACAATGTAACATATTTTCAGAATCACCAAGCTAGAAGTGGGGTAAGATTTTCATAAGCTTTGATTTCTTTTCTTTACTCTTCTTGTGGGTTGAATCTCAATCCTCTACCTTTAGCAGGATGTAGTCTAGAGCAGAGGTTCTTAATCTTTTTGATCATGGCCCTGTTCTGGACAATGACCCTCATTTTTCTAAAAATGTAATTGCCCTTCTCTACAAGTCAACAAGGCGTTTAAAGTTTTATCGCTAGAATTCCGTTTATTGTTCAAGTAGTTACCTTTCTCTAGACCCCTGGATAGATATGTAGCCCCCTCCCCCAATTCCAAAATTGTCTCCATGTCCCCGTTGCATCTCTCTTTGGCCCACAGGGTGATAATAGAGCCTACGTTGAGAACCACTAATCTAGTGAATGGAATATGTTACATCGTTGTTGCCAGCTAGGCTGACGCATATGGACGTTTGGTCTTCAGGCATCCTATTTCGGCTCTATCCTGGCACTGACACGTCATAGGGACCTACATTCTCTCCATTATCAGGATAAATCCGGAGAACGGAATCTCTTACGTTGTATTTTACAAATAGACAGCGATATCAATTGGATATATCCGATTTCGGCAATATGCTATAACAGGCCACAGCTTCAACATTGCTAAGGGAAATTGAGGATTCGTTTAAAAAAACAACTTTATTTCGCTGAGAGGGTTTTTTTTTTAAATGATCTTTTTGGAAAAAACCGTTATGGAAAAATAAAAGGGGAAAAGTTTTACCCCTAACATTTAAACATGTGTATCAACTGTTACGCTCTATTTAATTAACGAAATGTTTGTACCCTCCTCCTTCCAAATCCCCCTATCTGCGGGATTGTCCTGCTCTAGTATATCTAATATATCACCATTTCATAACCCGCCTTTGGGTGTGTTTCACATAGCCCGTGACACGACCAAGGTTTTGTATTTTAAAATTGTAACTTTTTACCAATTGTTCATACATTTTATTTCTTATACAGCCACTGGTTTATAAAAATGATGATAGCTTCAGCGACAAAGGTGTAGCTGCAAAGAAGCCAATACATGAAAACTTGCACAGACGAGAAGATGACGCCGGAAACCATGTGTCGGATGGGAATAAACAATGCAAACAATACATCAACCCAGTGAACCAGGAACACATCATTAATGCGCAGCCTGTGAACGATAATGAGACCTTCCCACAAGCGTCGCTTCGATTAGAACAAGGTGTGTACAATAATTGTTATATCTACTTATTTAGCGTTTAAATAGAACCTAGGCTTTTTATCATCGATCCGGTGTCATACAGTGATCTCTGAACAAATGTGCATGTTGTTGTGTTTTCTTGTTTTCTTTCTCACATTATATAATATTCTGTAGTATCCATTCAGTTCAATAATATATGTTGAACCAGATTTCCTCTCGAAACTATTTCCACATAGGGAAACGCTTCTAAATGAATTCGACGTCGGTTAATTGCGTCTCCTCGGAATGTGTTTGTCCGCTGTGTGAATCATTTTATAATACTATTTTGTGTCTCAAAACATCGTACTAACTCCATGTCAGTACCGTCACGCTTTCTCAGTTACTGAGACCTCTTTTGTTACATTGGTTTTGGAAAAGAAAAGAAGTTAGGTCGCAGGTCACATCCACTAACACTGAAATATATAAAGATAATGTATTACCACGACATGTTTTTCTTCTTCTAAGTTTACGCATATGAAAATTTAATATAAGTTAAATGGCAGTTTTAGCTGAGCACAAATGCACACGACCAATGTTTCGACTAGCAGGTCTTTTTAAAGATATGTCTTGATAAAAATCTGCTGGTCGAAACGTCGAATTCGTGTTGTTTAGTAACGTAAATATGCACTTTAATCCATATTTGCTTCTAGTTTCTAATGCTCATTTGGTATGTGGTACACAATTTAACTGCAGATTTCTATTATTCATAATCTATCTGCGAAGGCGTATAGTAACCGAACCAATATTTCCACCTCCTACGGGTTTTCGGATTATGGCATGGCGATTCTGTCTAACTGAAGTCCGTGCTTGATAAATGGTTTTTAATTGAGGATTGTTGAGAACCGATCGAGGTGTATTTATTTTTGAAGTGATTGTCCACTCTTACATATGTACAATGAGTAAGGCATCTTAGCTAAAGGACTGTTTAATCATCTTTACTCATTGACCAGACCTCATTTGAAGCACAATTTTCAGGGCCACCAAACAAATGTAGTTGTGGGTCTCGATTGCAATAATTTTTCTGACCCAAGTGTTGCTAGATTGCTTGATTTGTTTGTTTGTGAATTACGGGCGATGAAGCTATTGTAAAATGGAGAAGATCCTCCAATGATTAATTTATTATTCAGACGAGTCCAACTCTCAACGGAATGCAATGTTCTTAAAACAAATCATCTACTCAGATAAAGCCAGGAGCAGGGTGATGAAGTTTTGCTAATCACTAGAGACACACACAATAACACACACAAATCGACGTTTCGACAAAAATACCTTTATCAAGACAACAAACACAACAGAAAGCAAGTAAGAACAACAATACAGACGTTAACATCGCTGAGTTAACTTTAATGTGGTCGAAGCGTCGATGTGTGCTATTATGTATGTCTCCAGTGATTAGCATAACTTTATCACCCTGTTCCTAACTTTACCTGTTAGATTTCAGGTTTGCGCAGTTAGTAAATATCATCTACTCAGAAGGAAGCAGACACGTGCTAACCTATTGGGGGGGGGGAGTGGTAGAGGGTGGCCAATTTGAAAAAGTAAGGTTACAGATAAAGAACTACAGTACGAAGATGATTGTCATGTAATTAAGAACGTTTGGATTCACGGCATCTCAAAGATTATTGCCAAGAATTCGTCTTCAGCATGCCTCTTTCCATTCAAACTGCTGTCGTGGCAATGGACGGACAAACAAAGTACTAAATAATGAAAGATATTACACGACAAAATGTACTAAACAAAAAATAACTTCAGAGTGAGCATTGCATTGTTAATTTGTTTGTGTGTAGAATTTACGTCATTTTTATTGGGAAAAAAATTATTGGTCTTTTTAAACGACTATACTTTACTTCCATCTTATTCTTCTATGGTAACATAGATGTCTCAATACTTTCATAAAATGATTTTGTTCACTTCTATTCTCAGTTTTTGAATTTGTTTTTACCTCGGCAAAGGCTTGGTGGTCGAAACTTTGACTATGTATGTTTGTCTTATTTATAAACATAGTTTTAGTCATTTATTTTTCTAAATTTACTGCATGGTAGACAGTTCTATTGCAGTGTGTATTTCATTTTCACGTGTAAATATAGAAGCAATGTATGAGTCACTTAACAGGGATATCTCTGCTTAACATGTTGATTTCTTTCATTAGCTTCAAGGTAACGTATGAGTTATATGAGAAAAAAATGTGATGCTTAATAAGTAGGAGAAAATAGTAATAATGAAATTTTAAAAATTCATGTTTTTTATGCTTTTCCCCTTTAAATAAAACAACCAGGTGACATCAGAATCTCCACGAAGAGACATCAGGGAGCTTTAGATCGCAAACTTAAGAAGAGATTCTCCAAATGGAACTCATGCTTCCACGTACCTCAGTTTTACTTCCCTGCAGGAAAACCATGCACAGACTTCGAGACAGAAGCTATCTTATATAATGTTGCTAGAGTGTTTGCTGGCCTGTCAGGAGGGAAAGCATATAAGGAACATATGGGAATGATCACAAAAGCAAGTATTAAACATTTTCTTCTTCGTTCATTTTCAGACTTCCGTATTGATAACTGGAGAGCCGCGTAGCGCACTGGTTATCGCACTGGTTTCGCATATGAGTGATCCTGGGTTCATTCCCCAATCGAGGCGGAAATGTTTTTTCAGATTTCAACGGCTTTATTAACTGGATTAATTGGGGAAGTAACGACTGCGAAGGAGAGGAGATGGCTACCGTCCTCATTTGCAGAGCCACTGTGCAAATGTTTGCAGAGCAAATATGAGAACGCTAATATCTCACACCCCTGCGGCATTAATAAATACTATGGATTACTTTACTTACTATTGATAACTGACAAATGTAGCAGTTAAATCCAGTCTTCGAGCAGGGCTGTACATTTTTTCATGTATGGAGATGGGCACGGCCAAGTTCTTCATCGTTCTACGTCGTACGTTGAGCAGATCTGCAATAAGTGATCAGCTATCGTGTATTATTTATTTTAGTGTAAATTTACAAATGGAATGTCTCTTCCTGATGGCTCCAAACAGCATCATAACAAGTAAACCGACGAAAAAAATTAGCCACTGAAGTAATGGTGTCATATAACAGGGAAAGGGACTGCTCAAGATAACCATTTCATTTTTTTTTGTTCGAAGTTTAACATGTGTACATAACAAATCCAGTTTTCTTGATAAATGTGGATGTATTTCAAAGTTCTTAAATACTTCAATAGTGCTTTCTCATAGAGCTTTCTATGAATGTCTATATAGGTCAAAAATCAGTCTGCAGTTTAGTGAGTCACAGTAGTACAGGATACATCACCGTCATGCTGACTATCCATATCAGCATAGAGATGTAGTAATCAATGCCAGTCTAACGACAACCATGAACAAGAGATATCACAGAGTGTTTAAACATGTAATAACTTTATTAATAGTAATAGTAATAAAAATTTCCCTTTTTTCCTTCCCTGTTGTCTGATATTAATTACAACATAGATTTTTATTCTGAAGGTGTTAGTCTATCTCATGTGTGTTGTGGCAGTTCATTCAGATTTAAAAATTATTGTTATATGATGTTTTACAGTTACTCTTCATTTATGTGCATTTTTTGGTAATTGAGATGGTGCGCATGGCCGTGTGGTTAGAACGCAGTTCTCTGACCCCGGGTTCAATCTACGGTTGGGGCAGGATTTTTTTCTTCCTGTACATGTCGCGATGTCTGCTCCCTGCACTCCTTCTCAGGAAAATATGCAGTAACCAAAGTTTGTGGTAATTGATGGGTACTATTGCTTACGTCACCTACTCTAAGGGATACAGTAGACTTGCTACTATGTTAGATGGACAGAGTATATATGGATAATCTAGAGCACAATGAATTCACTTTTCTAACACCAAAAATAAAGGTTCATATTTGTGGTAGGTCAGTCAAATATATAATTCGCACATAACACCCATGATAATGTATTATTGTCACTGTGCACTAATATAACTAATAAATATAACAAAAATACTAAATGTAAAGTAATAGCAAAGGAAAAAACGGAACAATGACTTTTTCCACTCTACGTTCCAATAGGGATCTTTATCAAGAAACAACCACGAACTAGAGATAACAACAAAATATAAACCAGAAACAATAAGATCAATACAATGGGATGGTCTTACAGTTACAACCTATTGTATTTCAAGAAAAAGGGCGTAATCATGATTAGTTATAAGAAATCGCGGTGTTCGTTTGAATTGTACGCAAAAATGTACCGTGGATAGACACAATTGTACGCATCAATGTACCGTGGATAGGCACAATTGTACGCATCAATGTACCATGGATAGGCACAATTGTACGCATCAATGTACCATGGATAGACACAACGGCATTAATTCAGTATTCTATGTGTTCTTGATCCTAGAGGACAATAGAGGGAGCGAAGAGGAAATCATATACTCTGACGTGTCGGTCCGGTCCGGATGGGACTTCTCTGCTAGAGTAAGTGGACGTATTGTAGCTGAACTAGCGGGGTTTATATGGCATCAACCTCCAGGATAAGAATGGACGTGGAGACAGTTACAGCAGTTTTGCGATGGATCTCAGAAACCACACAGAACGTAGCTGTTATTGTGTCTGATTCTTAGTCCATGCTAGAAAGGTGCGAAGCGGATCCATCCACCACGAATGGGCAGCATACATAAATACTTCTGCCCTTCAGGAACTCGTATGGATCTAATGTCCATGCGATGCTGGAGAGCAGGGAATTGAGCAAGATGATACGCTGGCTACAAGATCACCTGTGGAGGGCCCTTTGAATGCAGACAAAGGTGAGATCTTGAAAGAAATATTGGATCGTCTATTGGAGAATGACAATTTCCTGAACAAAGCAGTATTACGGAAACTGCAGGAATTTCGGATCAAGCGTAGAATAAGTATAGAAGGTTATGGGAGGGGTCGAATTAGGGACGTGAAAACTCAGCGAGCAACCGGAACGATAAGCATACATACTCTTCATCATCTGCTAAATGAGATTGAGCGCCTATGGGTCTGCCCGGAATGTAATGACGTCAGTTCTTAAATACTTCAAATACCACATTTCTGACACATACATTAGTAGAATTTGGACTGTTCATAAATTGCGTATACGATGTTTTTATCATCCATCCCTCCACTTATAAACATCTGTCACTTGTGATATCTTTTTAATTTTGTCCACACGTTTACCCCCCCCCCCCCCCCATTCCGCCCCCCACGCTCTCAACCAATAACATATTTTAGCAGGGGAAAAAAGGTACGAAAGAATACGTGTTTTATTTCACATTAAAAATGTTTCAAATTCTTACTATTTAATCCATATATAAAACAGTGGTATGTTTTTTATATACATGGACAACGACAGCACAAGACAAACGTAAACTTGTGACAGCTGAAATGGCATGCTTACGCAGAATCCTAGGAATATCGCTCAGAGACAGAGTGAGAAATGAAGAATACTATCTTGGAATATATTAAGAGGCAACAGATAAAATGGTTTGCACACATCAGCAGACTACCATACCACAGCAAGCTATTCTACACAGATACAGTGAAGGCAGACCTAGAGGCCGACCACAAGAACAATGGACCACCAAAATAAAAGAGGCGACAAACTCCATAATATACTCAGCACACACGAGGGCCATCTCGCCAGAAAACTCTTCTAGCCCTGATGCTGAAAGGCAACAAAGGGTTTAGCGAATAGATAGATAGATAGATAGATAGATAGATGGATGGATGGATGGATGGATGGATGGATGGATGGATGGATGGATGGATGGATGGATGGATGGATGGATGGATGGATGGATGGATAAAATAGCACTGTTGACGTCAAATATTCCTCAATGCTTCCCTCCTGTTAACAATTGTCAAGATTTTCCAGTCCCCCTCCCCCAATTGGTTGACGTAATTTATGGACAGCATGTGAATGCAGCACTTACAATTTTAATACGCACAAACAAACACAGATTTTATGTTTTCCACACCTGATTTCTTGTTTCAGGAATGCAAGTTCCCTCACTACTGGAAGATCCTGTTATTTTATGCAGCGGGGGGAACCAGTGACGGCTGGGTTACATATCAAAATGTATCTATTGTCCTAAGAACGTGAGTTTCAAATGTGTTGTCCTTACCTAGAAAGTATAATCCATCTGTTCTAAACGTATTGTTCTCACTTAGCAAGTTTGATCAATCAGTTTCATACGTGTTGTCCTTACTTAGAACGCATAATCAATCAATTTAGTTTACTAACTCGAGCCTTTCTCAACTGGACTCCTTAACAAACATGCTTTGACCAAATCCTTTAGCAGTAGTCTTCCTCTAGTCTTCTCAGTTCTTCCTTCCCACCTGTCGCAAGGGCCAGAGTTGTGCCCTGATGTCGACGTCTGTTTCGGCAGCATTAGACTCGAAACACCATCGAGTCGAGTGGCTGCTGGAACAGAGGGCGGAGCATTTATGGGAATGCCCCACGTGTTGTGAGGCAGTTTCTAATCAAGAATCAAGAATTCCCAGCTGAACGTGAATTAATGTAAATAGATATAAGTTGTGTTATGAGTCACCGTAGCTCTCAGTTGTTACTCAGAATAGTCCGTTGTCCAAAAAGTGATTAACTATAAGTCCCATGTCTATCGTCGTCATGAACATGCTTCTACAGATACAAGGATTATAAAATGGGATTTGGCAGGTCACGATAACAACTGGTTGTAAACAAACATTACTGGGAGCTCCTTACAGTTCTACGTATACGCTTTAAAAAAAAAAGTTTTGAAGTTATGGCAGTGGTTACTTGTTAAATTGGTCATAAATGCCTTGAGATCATTTTCAGTAATATATATATAAAGTATATATACGGTATATATAGAGATCTGTGCATTCAGACATTCAGTAGTGCTCACACTGCAAGATATTATTCATAGATTGTCTGATTCATCTCAGGACTCACAAACAAATATACCAAATCTGACCTCTTCAATGCTCATATTCGCTTGTGTGGGAAGAAAATCATCAGTGATTCTTTTTTTTTCTGGTAAATTAATGAGATCTTGTTTAAAAACCACGAGTGGCAACACCATTGTTGACACAAATTTAACCCTGGTTCCCTTGGTAGAAGACCAAATGAATTGCCGAGCAGTCACTACACTATGACGGCTCCCGGGTGTAAACCTATTTAGATATGATTGGCTTTATAATTAATAAGACCTGTAGGCTAATCCATGATTGCGTCACAGCTATTGTCTGATACTATTCATAGTTTGTTTTTCTTTAATCATTCTGTATAACCAGCCAATGAAAAAAACAGATCAGTCGGATCAGCCAAGAGTATTTGATCGGTAATGAGTTAGCGCAAATGTCTTATGTAATCTAAAGTCGGGCATGGTTTAGGCAAAATTTGAGAAATGTTCAAAACAGCCTCTAGCCTCTGATACTTTAGTTAATTAAAGCATATTAACTGAACTCTTGCCCCCTTCGTGAGAAGATCTGAATTCTATATTCAATATTCTATAACAGGTAAGACGGCTACAACACTAATCAGACAGGCGAAAAATGAACACAGAAAATAATGACGTTTTGCAAATCACTGGAAGTAGACAGGGAAACACAAAAATCGACGTCTTTGACGAAAAGTCTTCATTAAGAAAACAATATAGTACACTACGAGTAAATGACGACAAATATTTATCAAATCTTTCATCAATTTTTATTTCGTGTACTATGTTGTGGTTTTCTCTTTATGTGCTACATGTTAACAAATGAACAGAAACAATGAAATAGATACTAATAGATAGTTTGATAAACTGCATGACAAAAGGTTACAAAGAAAAACAGAAAAAAAGTATACCTTCTATTACTCTAGACATTATCCACAGATTATACGAATCTTTCCACGATGATGCTTCCAAATTCATGAAATTGACTGCCAAACCAGGAGCCACATCCTTGGAGTCTGCAGACTTGGAGCCCCTTGTACAGGTAATATATTTCCTCGCAGTACGCTTAACAATGTTATATATTTATCGTAGTCGTAACCTTTGATAACAGTTACCATGTTGTTCCGACAGGCCGACGTTGTGCTTGAACTAGTTACGGGCATGGCGTTGGTGGGCGGAACAACAAATAAACCTGTCGCAAGGGCCAGAGTTGTGCCCTTATGTCGACGTCTGTTTATGTGACATTAGACTCGAAACACCATTGTCTGCTGAAACAGAGGGCGGAGCACTTATGGGAATGCCCCACGTGCTGTGAGGCCAGTTTCTAATCAAGAATCAAGAATATATCTATTGTAAAATGGGCTTGACTAATCATTAAAGCACATTAAATCGATAACTGTTGAATGGCTTAGAAACATGGACAACAACAAAAGGAGCAATGATAAAACTACACAAATTTCATCAATAAATGTTTTCGTAGAATAAAATAGTATGTCTAAGTCTTGGTGAGACCGCGGATTGCTAAACAACAATTTTTTAAGACCAGTGAGTCCAAACAAATACTATATACTCATAAGTAACTATAATTAAAGGAGAAACTCTCGCGGTTCGGTAGACATGCCGTGGCCTGACAGTTGAGAAGCCCTGAAATAGAAGGGTTGAATGTTATAGTTATAATAAGATCATAGACGAGAAACTAGTGAAAAGAACTAAAGTTACCAGTAAAAACAGAACTCAAGCAACGGTACGGGAAACAGATTAGGCATAAAGTACGAATACCGACAGAGAACGTTGTAATACATACATAATTCTGGATCATTTAAAGGAACAAAATAAAATAAAAAGAACATAAAATAGAGAAAGGAAAGAGTTAGATAAAGACACTCAAAGGATGGGTAATACATAGAAAGACCTGAAAGCAATGATTAAAGAAATCCTGACGAAATGGAAGACATTTGTTTATGTGGAAAAAAAGATACATTCTGCAGGGAGTGAATTATGAATGATAGAACACATATCAATCATATTTTGACTACTATTGTAACTCGTACATTGATCCCGTCATATTTTATTGCTCCTGCTAATAATTTTCATCCACATTGCTCAGAAACCATCAATATTTTTCTGTTAGTTTACAGTAGTATCTGTGAAGTCACATAAACAGCGAAATCTGCACGTTGTCTTCATGCGGTCATTTTGTGCATTCCCTTTATAACTTGCACTCAACTAAAATAAATATTATAAAAAATCTATTGAGAACAGAATATTCTCAATAGCAATATGAAGAAGAAAGTCTTGTTTGTCAGTATAGATAGAACTAATAGAAGAAGTATAGATAGAGCTAATAGAAGAAGTATAGATAGAGCTAATAGAAGAAGTATAGATAGAGCTAATAGAAGAAGTAAAGATAGAGCTAATAGAAGAAGTATAGATAGAGCTAATAGAAGAAGTAAAGATAGAGCTAATAGAAGAAGTAAAGATAGAGCTAATAGAAGAAGTATAGATAGAGCTAATAGAAGAAGTATAGATAGAGCTAATAGAAGAAGTATAGATAAAAATAACACAACAAAGATAACACACAAAACAGAAGCAAAATATAGATATATAGATCAGAGGAAGAATGATAGAAATAACGCAGAAGATAGATATAAATTACACAAAAGATAGATAGATAGATAGATAGATAGATAGATAGATAGATAGATAGATAGATAGATAGATAGATAGATGGATGGATGGATGGATGGATGGATGGATGGATGGATGGATGGATGGATTGATGGATGTATGGATGGATGGATGGATGGATGGATGGATGGATGAACATGCATAACAAGTTAAATTGCATGTGTAACCGTTATGCCCTC
This sequence comes from Meghimatium bilineatum, assembly GCA_034231615.1. Classification (NCBI taxonomy): domain Eukaryota; kingdom Metazoa; phylum Mollusca; class Gastropoda; order Stylommatophora; family Philomycidae; genus Meghimatium; species Meghimatium bilineatum. Next base: position 59,571,253 of record CM067299.1, on the reverse strand, counting down.
GTTGAATTTGATAAACTGCTTGTGAAACCACTATATCCGTGTTCAGCTTGACATGTTTATGTTTCATACTGTGACCACCTTTTGGACCTAAGGATGTCATTGAAACTCATCCGGGCCTGACGTTCTTGCAAGAAGCTACAGAATTCCACTCTCGATACGTGATAACAGTAAGTTTGTTTATCTTGTTTTGATCCACAGGAAGGATTTACGAGTGAGGAAACACTTATTTCCTATGTACAATGGGATTGCTTATCCAGTTTGTTTTGCATACCAAGAAGACTCGACTCCACCACCAATATTCAAGGGTTA